>CAJNDS010000088.1:97500-102473 GCA_905221605.1 Symbiodinium natans | reverse complement strand
CCCCCCCCCCCCCCCCCCCCCTCCAACCCCCCCGCTTTTTCAAGCTAAACCCTAAAACCTAAACCCTAAACCCTACACCCTAAACCCTACACCCTAAAACCTAAACCCTAAACCCTTAACCCTAAACCCTAAACCCTAAACCCTGGGTATATAGGGTTTATAGGGGAGGGCTCAGTACCCCCTCGACAGAGGGGGGAAGCCAAGAGGTTCCCGACCAGCAAGCCAGAAAAAAACTACAAAAAAAAACGGGAAAAAAACTACGGAAAAAAATCCCAGCCCGTTTGGGTTGGCGGCTTGGGTTTAAGCATTTCGAGTGTTTAGGGTTTCGGGTTTATACGATTTTGTTCCTTCGGGGCTTATAGGGTTTATAAGAATGCTTTGGGTTTGGCACTTCGGGTTTATAAGCTCTGATATCACATCTTAGTCCCTTAAACAGTCCCATGTGGGTTCGGGGTTTAGGATTTGGCTCAACCTGCACCCTCCGCAAATGCATATGCGTCTGAACAGGCAGGGGTTCGGGCTCTACTGGAGGAGCTCGGAGTGCAGTGGGGAACCCTAAACCCTAAACCCTAAACCTAAACCCTAAACCCTAAACCCTAAGCCCTAAACCCTAAACCCTAAACCCTAAACCCTAGACCCTAAACCCTAAAATCCCCTTCCAAAGATCCCGGGCTCTTGGCGGGGCGTCTGAGGTATGACTTGACGTCTCATCTGGTCAGATAGCAGTCCTTGGTGCAGAGTATGCCCGGGCAGCTCACCGGAGGTGTTTTGGGAGCGGGTTTAGGGTTTAGGGTTTAGGGAGCAGGCCTTGGCCAGTGACGACGCCATCTTCATGCTGCGATTGTATTTGATGGATCCTTCTCCTTCAAAACCCCCAAAATCCCGACCAAACCCCTAAACCTTCAAACCCTAACCCCTGAAACCCTGAACCCGAAAAAACCCTAAATGAAGTCCACAACCCTCAAGCCCCTAAACCCTAAACCGCAAACCCTAAACCCTAAACCCCAAGCCCTAAAATCCTAACTCGGCAGCCCTCATGCCCCGAAAGCCCTACACTCGCCAGCCCGCGAGCCCGCAAACCCCAGATCTGCCCCCCTCCCCCCAAGGGTTTAGGGTTTAGGGTTTAGGGCTTAGCGCCCCCGAGGTTCAGGGTACGTAAAAACCCTCAATGGCAACTGTACTTCTAAGAAGTCCTCTACGTAGGTTATACGTAGACTTATAGTTGTTGTTATGTACCCATGAACCTCCAAATACCCCCCTACATCCCTACATCCCTAAATCCCTAGACCCCTTAGACCCCTAAGGCGATTGGGATTGACTGCGTTCGCAGTGCCTACGAACCTCCAAGCAGGACTACATCACGAAAGGTTACGCCCCGAGTGACCACCCAGACGTCCTACGTTTCGCGCATCAGCAGAGCGGCTGGGATGCGTTTAGAGTTCAGGGTTCAGGGTTTAAGGTTCAGGGTTTCGATCAGGCGTCACCCTGGACCCTGAAGCCCTAGACCTAAGCCCTACACCCTGACCTTAAACCCTAAGCCCTAAACCCAAACAAAACCAAACCACAACGCCGCGCTCCCCGGTGAACCTGTGGGGGCATCTCTACATATACATATACATATACATATACATATACATATACATATGCATATACATATACGTATACATATGCATATGCATATGCGTACGCATATGCATATGCATATACATATACATATGCATATGCATATACATATACATGTACATGTACATATACATATACATACAAAGACTCTGATAAGCCCTATACCCTAAACCCTAAACCCTTAAGCCCTGCACTGCCCTCAGCCCTGAACCCTAAACCCTTAAACAGCAAATAGCAAGAAAACCTAAACCCTAAACCGTAAACCCTGAACCCTGAACCCTAAACCCTAATCCCTTCAACCAGAAGCAAGAAGCGAGGCGCTGCCCTGACCCTCAACTACAACCTGGCCGACGCCTGCGTGTCGCTGGCGGCCGAGGCACTTGGCAAGGCTGGGCTGAGGGGTGGGGGTTTAGGGTTTAGGGTTTAGGGTTTAGGGTTTAGGGTTTAGGGCTTTGGGACCTACATTGTAAGAGCCTCCGTGTCAGGCCACCGACCCAAGAGGCCGCAAACCACTGAGAGCCAACCTTGCCTCAGCCGCACAGGGCTTACACGAAGGTAGCTGCAAGCCTAACCGCTTGAAGGTTTGTCTCATGCACGCATGCCATTTTTGTTGTTTTTGCCCGGGGGGTGGGGGGGTTAATCGGAGTCCCGCCCTTACCTGGGGGGGAGGCGGGCGTAGGGGGGGCGGGGGGGGGGGGAGTTCACTACCGCGTGGGGAAGGGAGGTTCCCTCCCCAGCAAAACCGTGGTCAAATCGAGCCGCTGTTTCTTTCCGGACACATGCTATTGCTTGGCATGTTCCCCCTTGTACTAACAGTCCAGAACAGGCCCCCGATTATAATCCCTATTAAGGACTGTTAGCATCAGGGGGGAACATCCCAAGCTATTGTGTCCAGCCGACCGATGCTACACCCTAAGCCCTAACCCAAGCCCTAAGCCCTAAGCCCTAAGCCCTAAGCCTTAAGCCCTAAGCCCAAAACCCAAAACCCAAAACCCTAAACCCTAAACCCTAAACCCCAGCATCAAAAGCGAAGGCCGAGGTGGCCACGGCTCTACGCCAGCGCAGCAAGAGCTTCAGGTGGAAGGGGTTTTTGGGGTTTAGGGTTTAGGGTTTAGGGGTTAGGGTTTAGGGTTTAGGGTTTAAGGAATAAGGGGGCTGGCTGGTTATAGGGGTTTAGGGTTTAGGGTTTAAGGAATAAGGGGGCTGGCTGGTTATAGGGGTTCATGGTTTCGGGTTCAGGGCTTAGGGAATTAGAGGCGCGATGGTTTTGGGGGGTTTGGGCTTGGGGGGTTTTGGGTGTAAGGGTTCAGATTTCACGCATTCAGGGGCTCTGGGATGACCCCTCAGCCTTGTAGAGTTGAGGCTTTGAGGCTTTTTTCTGGTTTGGGGTTCACGGTATGGAGTTTGCGTCCAGGGCTAGGGTTTAGGTGTCTCGGCTGATACGCCTCTGCCTGCCTGCCTGCCTCTCTCTCTCTCTCTTTCGCTCTCTCTCTCTCTCTCTCTCACTCTTTCTCTCCCTCCCCCTCCCTCCAACCGTAAACCCTAAACCCAAAGCCCTAAAACCTAAGCCCCTCAAGCAAGAGGCTCGTGTGGGTTTAGGGTCTTGGGCCTAGATGTTTATTGAGCGGGCTTTAGGGCTTAGATCTTGTTGGGATTCAGGGGTAGACCCTCTTAGCCGAAAACGCAAGCCTTAGGGATTTGGGGCTTAGGGTTTTGGGGTTTAGGGTTTAGGGTTTAGGGTTTAGGGTTTAGGGTGCTAGGGTTAATCAGGGTGGCCCTGAGCAGGACGATCTTTGACAGCAAGACCAAGCACTTCTGGCCCCGTCAGCTGAGTGGCCCCTCAACGCGAGATTTCCAGGCCCTAAGCCCTGAAACCTCAACCCTGAACCCTAAACCAAACCCTATCCCCTAAACCCTAAACCAAACCTTACCCCCTACACCCAAACCCTAAACCCTAAACCCTAAACTCTAAACCCTAAACCCTAAACCCTAAACTCTAAACCACATGATGCCTTGGACTTGGGAGTTTCCTACGTTGGGATCCCTTGGTTGGCTGTTGATTCCGTTGAGAAGTGTCACTCATTCGAAAGCTAGAAAATTCGGAAACATCGAACATTCTTTGCAAGTTCGAAAACTCGAAATTCGAAAGTTCGAGAGTGGGAATTTTCGGGGTTCGCGGTTGATTCGAAAATGCGGAAACTGGAATCGTCGGGGGTTCTCGGACGCTTCGGAAAGTCGAAGAGTCAAAACGTCGAAAATTCGAAGCGACTTCGAAAGCTCCAAAATACGAATTGTCGGGGTTCTCAGGTGATTCGAGAATTCAGAAATTCAACTTTTCAGGTCTTTGGGGTTCTCAGGTGTGGCGTCCGTGTTTTCCATCCTTTCAAAAACAGGCTCTAAGTAATCACAAGTTCGAGTTTTTGAATTTGCGGGCTGTGGGGATTCTCGGGTGCAGTGTCCGTCTTTTCCATGTTTCGGGCTTTCACCAAAAAATAAGAAACTTGAAAGCCCAAACCCTGCACCCTGTCTCTCTGTGCTTCTCTTGTCTCTCTGTGTCTCTCTGTGTCTCTCTGTGTCTCTCTGTGTCTCTCTGTGTCTCTCTGTGTCTCTCTGTGTCTCTCTGTGTCTCTCTGTGTCTCTCTGTGTCTCTCTGTGTCTCTCTGTGTCTCTCTGTGTCTCTCTGTGTCTCTCTGTCTCTCTCTCTCTCTCTCTCCCTCTCTCTCTCTCTCTCTCTTTTTTCGCGCCTAAACCGTAAGTACCTGGAGGTTCAGGGAACTTATAACCCCAGTCGTAACTGTACTTACAAGCCTCCTAAGTCCTCTGAGTAGGCTATAAGTAGACTTAGAATTGTGGTTATATTATATACCCATTTACCCTAAACCCAAAAAAAAACCTAGACCCTAAACCCTAAACCCTAAACCCTCAACCCTAAACCCTAAACCCTAAGCCCAAAACCCAAAACCCAAAACCCTAAACCCAAAGCCCCTAAGGCCATTGGGATGGACCGCGGGATGCCATCGCCTGGGGGAACGGCTTCACCGAGGCCCCAGGGATTTTTTTGTTTTTGTTTTTAAGGGTTTTTTGGGTTTAGGGTTTAGGAGATTAGGGTCTAGGGTTTAGGGGTTTAGGGTTTAGGAGTTTGTTTACTTTATTTTATTTTTATTTTTCAAAGGTTTTTTTTCGGTTTGGGGCTTGGGGTCTAGGGGTGTAGGGGTCTAGGGGTCTAGGGGTTTAGGGGTTTAGGGCTTTAGGGGTTTAGGGGTTTAGGGGTTTAGGGGTTTAGGGGCTAAGGGGCTTAGGGGTTTAGGGGTTTAGGGGTTTAGGAATTTAGGGGTTTAGGGGTTTAGGGT
>CAJNDS010000088.1:32500-95000 GCA_905221605.1 Symbiodinium natans | reverse complement strand
CGTAGGCCCGAAACCCTACACCCTAACCCCTAAACCCTAAACCCCAAACCCTAAATCCTAAACCCTAAACCCTAAACTCTTAAGGTTTAAGGGCTTAGGAAGACAGTTCTGAACTTCAAGCCCCAAACCTTAAACTCCTAGGAGCCCTGTTAAGGTTCAGCAAGCAGGGTCTCAGGGTTTAGGGTTTAGGGTTAGGGTTTAGGGTTTAGGGTTTAGGGTTTAGGGTTTAGGGTTTAGGGTTTAGGGTTTAGGGTTTAGGGTTCAGGGTTTAGGGTTTAGGGTTTAGGGGTTAGGGTTTCGGGTTTAGGGTTTAGGGTTTAGGGGTTCCCTCTCCGGACCAGGACTTCCACGTAGGAAGCTACGGCTCCGTCATCCACGAGATGGACGAGGCGTCTCTCGGCTGCACCGAGCCGGTGGTTCTGACGCCCGAAACCCTAAACCCTAAACCCTAAACCCTAAACCCTAAACCCTAAACCCTAAACCCTAAACCCTAAACCCTAAACCCTAAACCCTAAACCCTAAACCCTAAACTAGCCTAAGCCCTAAACCCTAAACACTAAACCCTGAATCCGACAAGGGCTTCGGGTTTAGGATGTTAAGGGTTTGGGGAGTTCAGGGCCTCGAGGGTGTTGGGCGGGTTTAGGGCTCAGGGTTTCAAGGGCTCCCTAAACCCTAAACCCTAAAACCCTGAAATCTCCTTTTTAATGTTTAATGTTGAGGGTTTAGGGTTTAGGGTTTAGGGTTTAGGGCTTTGGAGGTTTAGTGTTTCGGTTTCGTGGTTCGTGGAGGCTTCTCCCTCGAACCCAAGCCACTTTCTGCCCCCGAGTTTGGCCCCTCAACGCTAAGCCTTAAACCCTAAACCCTAAACCCTAAGCCCTAAACCCTAAACCCTAAACCCTCTCAACCCTCGGCTCGAAGCCCTAAGCCCTAAGGATAAATGCGTGCCGCGTTTTTCTTGGCGGGGGCTGGGAGCACGCCAAGCGCGGACGTTTGCGAGGTTCGTCCCTGAAGTGCTCTGCCGCCGAAACCCACTAAAAAAGCCTAAAGCCCCTAAAACCCAATCAAAACCCTAAACAAAAAGCCCTAAACCCTAAAACTCCTACGCTTTGAGCCCCTAAACCCTGAAGCCTAAACCACACAAGCCTTCACCCTAAACCCCCCAGGCCCTGAACCCCCAAGCCCAAAAGCAGCTCCGCTACATCCTAAGCCCCTAAACCACAACCCTTCACCAACCCCCAAGCCCAAACACCCCTAAACCCGAAACCCCTAAAACAAACCCTAAAACCAAAGCCCTGAACCCCTAAAACCCTAAACCCCCTAAGCCCAAACGCAAAACCCCCAAAACCCAAACCCCTAAGCCCCGAAAAACCCTGAAACCCTGAAACCCTGAAACCCTAAACCCTAAACCCTAAACCCTAAACCCTAAACCCTAAACCCTAAACCCTAAACCCTAAACCCTAAACGCCCTGGACCTAGGATGGCGCTTGGATCCAAGTACGGCCTCGGGCTCTACGCCCACAACAACCAGCCGGTGCACCATGTGCCTTTGGTGGGCGCTTAGGGGGGGGGGTTTAAGGGGTTTGGGTTTAGGGTTTGGGTTTAGGGTTTAGGGTTTAGGGGTTTAGGGGTTTAGTGGTTTAGGGGTTTAGGGTTTAAGGTTTAGGGGTTTAGGGTTTAGGGTTTAGGGGTTCAGGGGTTTAGGGGTTAGGGTTTAGGGCTTAGCTGATGAACAGAAGCTTCCCAGAGAAGAAATTGTTGTAGGGTTCTTGAGGGCGGTGCGTGAGGGTAGGGAACTTTAGGGGAACTTTCGAGCAAACCCTAAACCCTAAACCCTAAACCCTAAACCCTAAACCCTAAACCCTAAACCCTAAACCCTAAACCCTAAACCCTAAACCCTAAACCTCCTAAGCCCTATATGAATCCTAAACCCGAGAAAGTTGAGAGGGTTTGGGAGGCTTCCTAGGAGGCCCTGGAAGCGGGGCCTTTGAGAGGTTTTTGGGTTTAGGGTTTAGGGTTTAGGGTTTAGGGTTTAGGGTTTAGGGTTTAGGGTTTAGGATTTAGGATGTATGTAGGGTTTAGGAAGAAAAACAGGAAGGTTTTGGGTCGTTCAGGGCCTTGCAGGGAGCAATCGGGTTCATGATGTGGGAGGTACCAGGGTTAAGGGATTTACTCTGCATGCTGCACCTTCAGCTTAAGAGTTCGAAATGTTTTGGTCAAACGCCCCACTGCCCCGATCGAAGGAACGAAGGGTGCTGCCAGGTTCTGGGCACCTCAAACCCCCCGAACACCTTGTGTCCTGAACTCATTGACCCCTGTATACTTGGACGCTCTTTTGACTTAGTAAGTCGACTTAGTATCTCCTTGTAACCCCTTTGTCCTACTAACTCCGTCAAAGAGGTCTTCAAGTCAAGTCAACCGTCCACCCTAAACCCCAAAAACCCGTAACCCCGAAGCAGGCACGAGCCTGAACCTGCACAGGGCGCGGGGAGGGGGGGGGGGGCGGGGCTGTGAACAGACTGCTGCAAACCCCGAACCCTAAACCCTAGACCTTGATCCCTAGAATGCTTTTGAAGCCCTGGCAAAGAACAAAGCGAGAAGAATCCTCCGTGGACCCGAGGTGCTGTATGTCGCGGTTCTTGGAGGGTGTAGCTCCTTCGCGCAGAAGATGCTGCGGAGGGCGCTTGGGCGAAATATGGCTTACAGTAGGGCACTCAATCATAAACCCTAAACTAAACCCTAAAGTCTAAACCCTAAACGCGTATGTCCTTTGAGGGATTTAGGGCCCAAGCCCCAGACGCCCCAAGCCTGATCACTTTTGACAACGAAGGCTTGGGGTTTAGGAATTAGGGTTTAGGGTCTGAGGGTCTTAGTTAGGGTTTTTAGGTCAACGGACTCGAGGGTTTTAGGGTTTTCGGTTTCTGAACGAGAACGGTACCAGGATTCCCTGAAGAGAATGACGAGGGTTTGGCATGGGGAACCAGTAAACCCTAAACCCAACCCTAAATCCTAAACCCTAGGCCCTAAACCCTCAGCCCTAAACCCTAAACCCTAATTCCTTCCAGCTCAACCCCCCCCCCCCCTCCCGCCCTTCAAGATCCGATTTAAACACAGCAGTCCTTATGATCTCCTTAAGAACTACGTTTATGAGGGGGTTTAGGGTTCAGGGTTTAGGGTTTAGGGTTTGGGGCTTGGGGTTTAAACCCAGGGGAACATGGACTATTTTTTGCCAGTTCCGAGGGGAGCATGGGCTACTGTCCTCCTAGGCTCCTAGGTGAGGAATCCAGACAACCAGAACCGTGAGACCCCTCCAAACCTACTGAATGCCCTAAGCCCTAAGCCCTAAGCCCTAAACCCTAAACCCTAAACCCTAAACCCGAAACTCTAAACCCTAAACCCTAAACCCTAATCCCTAATCCCTAAACCCTGAACCCTAAACGGCTTGCATCTAACGAATGACCTGCCAGGTCATGGCGAATCTCTACACGACCCACGGCTGGTCGGGCGACGAGGAGCTATGTCAGCTATGTGCCTTTCAATCCTAAACCCTCAACCCTCAACCCTCAACCCTCAACCCTCAACCCTCAACCCTCAACCCTAAACCCTAAACCCTAAACCCCAAACCCTAAACCCTCAACTCTCAACCCTAAACCCAGAACCCTAGAAAACTGTTGATGTCATCCCTGCCCTCCTTAAAGGCTCGCCGCGAAAACCCTGCAGCCGAACACTGCTTACCCGAAGGTTCATGTATGCTGCCTGCTCATACGCCGCCCCAATCCCCGAGATTTTGTTTAGGGTTTAGGGTTTAGGGTTGAGGGTTTAGGGTTTAGGGTTTAGGGTTTAGGGAAGCTAGGGTCGCCTAGCTACCGGAAGGCATGGGAGGGTCCTTTGGGGCCCTCACAGTCTTCTGGCTGGTGATTAGTAGGGAATGAGGGAATGAGGCCCCCTATATAATGCCTTAAAGCGTATATATAATATAATTTCATATCATATAATATAATTACATAAATATAAATATGTATATATATATATATATATGTAAATAAATAATTACAGAAAAAATTAAAATATAAATATAAATATAAATATATAAATATATATATATATATTATAGGGCCCTCATTCTCTCATTCCCCACTAAGAACCAGGGAGTCTTGGGGGAGGTCTTGGAAGTTAAGGCCCGCGCAATGGCGCGCAGAAGAGCCCCCTGAGACAGGCTCCGCAGGTCACTGCAAGGGTTGTAGAAGGGTGCCTGGGCCCCTCTTAGACATCCTGTGAGTCCTGTCCTGTCCCAAATGCCCCCCGCGTTGCAATAAGCAAAAGCGCCAAGAGTTGCAAGTGTTCCAAGTGTCCCAAGTGACTCAATGAGTCCCCTGAACATATCCGCGAAAGTCCCAAGTGAGCCGTCCCCAGTGGCCCGACTGTCCACGAATGACCTAACTATAAGGGTCCTCAGAACTCCAAAGCGACCCACGTGTCCCCAATGACCCAAACGTCCTAAATGACACAAGCGACCCGAAAGTCCCAAATGCCCCCAGTGTCCCAAGTTTACCCAAGTGTCCCAACAGCAAGTGTCCCAAGTGTTCCGAGTAATTCAAAGGTCCAAGTGTCCCAAGTGATTCAAGTGTGTTTCGCTGCGAGTTGTGATTGGGTGGCCTTGGGGTGGGCACGTCTTCAAATTAATCTGAACGCAGACCAACGTTGCACCCTGAGACTTTCACCCTGAACCCTCGTAAGCTTTGAATCTTTGTCGACAGGACACTGGAGAGATGTCGTCATGGTACGCTAGCTCCTCAGAGTGGATCCGGATGTCTTCTTAGGGTCTTCAACCTTAAATTCGAAACCCAAATCCTCGAAAAGCCCAAGCCGAGGGTTTAGGGGAGGTAGGAAGCTTTTTGATTTCTGTTTGTGATGGTTTTCTGACTACTTGTCTGTTTCCACCCAAACATCCCTATGTAAGTTCTCTAAAGTAGGGTCGTTGTTTGGGTACCTTAAATAGGAGGGGCAGCCTTTTTACTAGGACCAAAGGGTTTAGGGTAATTCTTTGAGAAGGGACTCACATAGAGTGGCAGGCACTCGAATTGAGTACTCGAGCCCTTCAGCCCTCAATAATGCAGCCGTGCAGTCCCAAGGCTTGTCGCAGCAATCTACACATTGAGCCAGGGTACAGTTGCCGGTTGCCACAATTATCATGGATTTGGGCAAACCCTAAACCCTAAAACGTAAACCCTAAACCCTAAACCCTAAACCCTAAACCCTAAACCCTAAACCCCTAAACCCTGAACCCTAAACCCTAAACCCTAAACCCTAAACCCTAAACCCTAAACCCTAAACCCTAAACCCTAAACCCTAAACCCTAAACCCTACACCCTACACCCTACACCCTACACCCTAAACCCTAAACCGGAAACCCTAAACCCGAAACCCTAAACCCTACAAGAAGCCGGCCAGCCAAGCCCCCAATCATGGACGGTCCTGTCGTGGGGGACATGGAGCCGCGCCCGCCGGCCTCTGCCCTTGCCGAGAATCGCCCCTTCCGTGTCGAGTTCCGGAGCGCTTTGAAACTGGGGTGTCAACCCTAAACCCTAAACCCTAAACCCTAAACCCTAAACCCTAAACCCTAAACCCTAAACCCTAAACCCTAAACCCTAAACCCTAAACCCTAAACCCTAAACCCTAAACCCTAGACCCTAAACCCTAAACCCTGAACCCTAAACCCTAAACCCTAAACCCTTTTTGTAGAGTCCAGGAATTATGGTTACCAGGGATTCTTTTTAAATTTAGGTTTCGGTTTAAGGGTACCTCCCCTCTTATAGTACCTATTAAGGACTATTAGTATAATTAAGGGAGAACATCCCAGGGCATGTTTCGTTATTTGCGACAGTCCCAGGACCTGTAGGAGGAATTGAGCGCCTTCATTCGCGGTGGCTAGCATAAGCCTAGTGCAATTCCTTTACTGCAACCCGACTTCACAAGGCCTCAACACGCCTGTGCCCTGGCCCCTTAAGCGCCTTAAAGTCAGGAACGGAGATCTGCTCACTGAGCGGCAGCAGGAAGGACCATGTCGCGTTGGCCACCTGCAGTGTCAGCTTGCCGCCATGTTCTGCGATGAAGTTCCCCCCACGTTGCTATTCGAGGGCACTCCATTGGCTTCGACGGACGTCCTTCGGGAAGAGGCTTCTTTGGGCGTGGTTCGCCGCACTTTGCCGGAAAGGTCTGCCTTTGCGTTGCAGGCGGCGCGCGCAGCTGTTTCCCGGGTGAGGTCAAGTCAACTGCAAGACCTGAAGTCGATAGCTGTGCCAGCTCAGATGATGCTGGACGTGATGGCTGCTAGCCTGAGCCTCCTCGATCACAGAGAGCACTCCTGGCATTCGATCAAAAAGCTGTTGTCTGGAAGTGCTCTACCGTCAAGGCTCATCGCCCTCCAGCCCCACGAAGTAACTAGGCTGTTCAGTACTACACCTTTTTTACTATTTTTGAGTTCTGGGTTCCCGATATTCGGCACGTAGCCCAAAAGGTATGAACTTTGTTTTTCCCTGGGGCACTGAAAGCCTAAGGTAAGCTTCGAGAGCCAGTTGGCAGTGCAGCAACTTGTGGAACAACGCGGCGACAGCTTTAGGCACGAGGTCATCGCCAAGTACTCCATAGCTCTTGCGCCCTTTGCTGCCTTGGTGAGGGCTTTCCGAGAGTGCTGGGCAGCCTGACTGCGTACCGGAAAAGTTTCCTGCAGCCCGGTGGCGGACTTTTGAGGGTTGGTCTTGGGGTCCTGCATACCCTACGAGCCCGAACACCGAACATCTCTTCGCCGTAGACCCTTGCTTCTTCAACCCCTAAACCCTAAACCCTAAACCCCAAACCCTCAATTGGCCCCTCGCTTAGCTTTCGGACTACCTGCAAAGGTGGCACGTACCGCATAGAGAAGTTTCAGTCGTAATGTTTGTAGGTGCCTGGCATACAAACATAAAACATGCATGTCTGGTAGCAGATACTGACACAGATGCATGCGTACAAAGATGCATGCGCATGCATTCCCGTTCATAGTTGTGTATCTACATGTTGGTTCGTGTATGCATGTGCTCATAGATATGTATATTCTTCGAAACGACAATACGCAAACTAAGCTTGCTCGTCCTGATGCCCTTTAAACCCAACGTAAACCGCTTCAAATCCCTACACTCTGAAGCCTCAACCCCAAACTCTAAACCCTAAACTCTGAACCCCGAAGCCCAATGCCCTCAACCCTAAAGCCTCAACTGTGAATCCTAAACTCTACATCCATGGAGTCTTTACGCGGGTTTGGGGATTCGGGCCGAGGGCTTGTTCGGAACCTAATGGTTAGGGCTTAGGGTTTGGGGTTTAGGATTCAGGGCTTAGGGTTGAGGGCAGTTACAAGTTCTGTGGTCAAGGGTGGCTGGCTTCGGGCTGCCCTGCATGAAGAGCCGTACGGATGGTTTTCATGTGGCCAATTCTCGACTCCGAATAGCTCGAGCATTCCCCCTCAGTAGCCAATCCCCATACCCCCGGCAAGGGGTGGCCCCAGATTTCCCTAAACCCTAAACCCTAAACCCTAAACCCGAAACCCTAAACCCTAAACCCTAAACCCTAAACCCTAAACCCTAAATTCTAAGCCCTAAACCTAAACCATACTACTTCATGTCCTCGAGTCGAAAAGGGGGGGGGGGGGCCCGCTTTGCGGTGTGGAGCTTTCGGAGGATACCAATGACTTGGGGCCCTAAACACAAGCCCTTAGGGTTTTGCAGGGCCTTTGGGTGGGGCTCAGGATTCAAGCTTACACCCTAAGCCCCCCCACACCTCAAAGAGCCCTAAACCCTAAACCCTAAACCCTAAACCCTAAACCCTAAACCCTAAACCCAAAACCCTAAACCCAAAACCCTAAACCCTAAACCCTAAACCCTAAACCCTGAAGGATTAGGGCTTTGCCCAGGCTGTGGGCTGTAGGACCTTCCCGCAGGTGCTTTCGGCGTTGGGCCTCTACAGCCTCCTGCCTGCTGTTAGGGTTTAGGGTTTAGGGTTTAGGGTTTAAGGTTTAGGGTTTAGGGTTTAGGGTTTAGGGTCTAGGGTTTAGGGTTTAGGGTTTAGGGTCTAGGGCCCCTAACCCCGAATCTGGCTTCGGGTTTGCTTGAAGGCTCGTGGGCACTTGCACGTAGCGTTCCGCGTAGGGCAAGGTTTCTTCTGCCAGGGCGTGCATGCTGCCACCCTAAACCCAAACCTTAAACCCTAAACCCTAAACCCTAAACCCTAAACCCTAAGCCCTAAGCCCTAAACCCTAAACTGCCACCCTAAACTGCTGGCAGGCAGCATGAACCTTTCAAGCAGGACTGAGGAACCTCAAGCCCTAAACTCTAAACCCTAAACCCCAAACCCAAAACCCAAAACCCTAAACAAGAACCCCCAAGCAAGCGCTAGACATCCCAAAGAGGTCATTGGGGTTGTAAAAAAGAACCTAAACCCTAATCTCCCCTTTTTGTGCTCGGCGGCGGAGGCTTGGTGCCAGGCAGTGACGACCTCGTGATTGGCAGCCCAGAGGCGGGGGTTTAGGGTTTAGGGGTTTAGGGTTTAGGGTTTAGGGTTTAGGGTTTAGGGGTTTAGGGATGAAGGATTTAGGGCTCAGGGAAGGTTAGGGTGTTTCTCTTTAAGGGATTAGGGCTTTTCGGCGCGCCTGCGCAGTCCGGCGGGACCCCCCCCCCCCCCCCCCGTCTTGCGCCGAGGTTCGCGAGTCCACCGAAACATGCGTGTAGGCTACCCTAAACCTTAAACCCTAAACCCTAAACCCTAAACCCTAAACCCTAAACCCTAAACATGTGCTCCGGGAGACCTGGGCGTACGCCGCACGCCCGTTTAGGGTTTAGGGGTTGGGGGTTTGAGGGTTTCGGGGCTTTGGGGGTTTAGGGTTTAGGGTTTTACTTTTTAGGGTTTAGGGTTTAGTTTTTAGGGCGGGTTTCGGGGATTTGGGGGTTTAGGGCTTGGGGAGTTAAGGGTTTAGGCGCGAGGTTCGCGCGTTCGCTGACCTCATAACTGGCACCGTGTGTCCGCAAGACTGTGGATATATAAGTGTCTTGTCTTGGGAATTAAGCCCAATACCCTCGGGTTGAACTCCCAAAACTCCGCAGCTCAAATTGATCAAAGCACTGACCTCTCAGAGCAAATCCTAGAACTAAGCTCAAACAAAACCCTCCAAACCCTCCAAAACCCCAAAACCCCAAAACCCCAAAATCCCAAAGCCCCAAAACCCCAAAACCCCAAAACCCCCAAAGCCCCCCAAGCCCCCCCCAAGCACCCAAAACCCCAAACCCGCAAGCCCCAGGCTCCTTGAAAGTTAGGGGTTAGAGTTGGGATGTTCCCCCTGATACTAACAGGCCTTACATAAGGATTATAGTACGGGGTACTATAATCCCTGTATAAGGGGGAACATCCCAAGTTTAAACCCTAAATCCTAAACCCTAAACCCTATTAAGGACTCTTAGTATAAGGGGGAACATCCCAAGTTTAGAGTGTTATGCTCGGGCCTGGCAAAAAAGGTGCCCCTAAGCCTAAACTCATACGCCCCCAAACCGCCACTTCTCTCCCGACACTGTCCCAAACCCTACGCTGGGGCTTAAGTTTAGGGTTTGGGGTTTAGGGTTTAGGGTTTAGGGTTAATATGGAAGGAATTTTCTGTGTCCGTGGGCCCACAGAATTGATGTTTCTAGGGGCCCCTCTCCAAACCCCAGTAAACCAAAGGCCCTAGCCTCCCCCCCGAAACCCGAGACCCTAAACCCGAGACCCGAAACCCCCAAACCCTCAACCCTCATCCCTCCACCCTAAACCCTCAACCCTAACCCTAAGCCCTCAACCCTCAACCCTCAACCCTCAACCCTCAACCCTCAACCCTCAACCCTCAACCCTCAACCCTCAACCCTCAACCCTAAACTCTAAACCCTAAAACCTAAACCCCTAAACCCCTAAACCCTAAACCCTAAACCCTAAACCGTCAGGTCGTCCGGGCGCAGCTGCAGGTTCCGGGGCGGCCGCCTCTTGTGATCCAGGCGCCCCCTGGGTCCAAGGGTGCCCTCAACATCCTGAAACCCTGTAGGGTTTAGGGTTTAGGGTTTAGGGTTTAGGGTTTAGGGTTTAGGGTTTAGAGTTTAGGGTTGAGTTGGGAGACCAGCGCGACAGCAAGTTTTTATGGTGGGTACCAAGGGCCATTAGTTGCATTAATGTGGGCCCGTGTGTCAGGGTTCACGGTGTAGTGCTTTAGAGTAGAGGGTTCGGGATGAGGGTTTCGGGGGTCGATTAGGTTGCTTTTTTGGGGGTCCTCATTTTAAGCGTGCCGTACTATACAGGGGACCCAAAACGGGACCCTGGGACCTTAAGCTGGGATCTAATTACCTCGAACCTTTCTAGAACTTCCCTGGGCCCCCGAAACCTGGACCGTCTTGGCATCTGGGACCCCGAAACTCCCTGGGACGAAGCCCCTCAATCATCGAGCGGAAGAAGGTTTTTCTTTAAGGCAACTGAAGTGAGTTTAGGCTTAATCCTTGGGATGCTCCCCCACATACTAGCAGTCCTTAATAGGGATTCTAGTACCCCCCCATTAGAATCCCTATGAAGGACTGTTTGTGTAAGGGGGAACATCCCAACTTAAGCCCTAAAAGGAATAGGTTAGGGTGGTTTTGCCGCCTGAGACGGCGTGGGGTGGGAGAAAAGTCATTAGGTGGCCCTCCACAATCGCGTTTCACAGAGCTTCGATTGGAAGCTAGTCTGCATCCCAACCTTCGCAGCTTCTGCGCCATATTACAGCAAACCCTAAACCCTAAACCCCAAACCCCAAACCCCAACCCCAAACCCCAAACCCCAAACCCCAAACCCTAAACCCTAAACCCTAAACCCTGAACCCTGAATCCTAAACCCTCCCTGCCCATTTGCAGGCGCCGGGAAACACCCCGGAGACCGTCTACGTGGCCAGCGCCGCGCTGAATGGGCGTCCGCTGGGATCGGTGGTCAAGCGCCTCGCCGAACGCAAGGACCCCAAACCCTGAACCCTAAACCCTAAACCCTATACCCTAAACCCTAAACTAAACCCTAAACCCTAAACCCTAAACCCTAAACCCGAAACCCGAAACCCGAAACCCGAAACCCTAAACCCTAAACCCTAAACCCTGAACCCTAGCCCTCGCAGACCCCGAACTTCACACCTTCGAGGTTCTCGAGCCTTGCGAAGAACGGCGGTGAGCTCACCTTTCGGATGAGCGCGGCTCCGGGTAGCTAGCAGCTAGCAAGGGTCCATGTGCCAAAGCACAGTTTAGGGTTTAGGGTTTAGGGTTTTGGGTTTCGTGGTATATACTTGGGCCCTAGTCTTTTCGAGGCCTAAACCCGCAATGCTAAACCCCAAATCCTCAACCCTAAACCTTCAACCTTAAAACCCAGAAGGCTAAACCCCATTCAGGCACATGGACCCGATGCCTTCTTCATCCAGCTGCGAAAAGAATCGGAGGGCCAGGGGTACACGGATTTAGTCCTAGGGTTTAGGGTTTAGGGTTCAGGGTTCAGGGTTTGGGGTTTAGGGTTTAGGGTTGAGGATTTAGAGTTTAGGGTCTAGGGTCTAGGGGTCTGGGTTGAACGCGCAACCCAAGCCACCTCGAACCCTGAACCCTAAACCTTATACTCTAAACCCTAAACCCTAAACCCTAAACCCTAGAACTATGAACCCTAAAGCCTAAGCCATCGGTTGCAGGTCGCTGTGGCTTTTCAAGGATCTGGGGACAGAGTAAGTGGAGTTTTACGTAAAAGTATACTTATTTAGGGTTTAGCTTTTAGGGTTTAGGTTTCAGGGTTAAGGGTTAAGGGTTTATGGTTTAGGGCTTACCCTCAATTAAAAGTACTTATGGTCCTACTTGCTAAGTGCCCCGATCCTCCCAGGTAGGGTTGGCGCATGGTGCTGCCCGCACTTTCGAAACCCCAAGCCCTAAATCCTTCTTGCACGACACGCCCTAAATTTAAGAGCCTCCGGCTCAAGCCGCCAAAACAAGTTTAAGGTTTGGGGTTTGATTTTGTTTGGGGGGGGGGTGGGGGGGTGGGGGGGGGGGGGGGGGGGGGTGGGGGTGGGGGGGGGGGGGTTAGGGGGGGGGCAGGGGGGGGGGGGGGGGGGTAGGGGGGGTAGGTAGGGGGGGGGTGGGGGTGGAGGGTTTTTTCGAAAAGGGCCCCTATGCCCTGTGCGAAAACGCCTACGGTCCATGAGTTTACGCGGTGTGGGTGGCCTGTTCCTCCACGGAAAAGCTGGCGGGGTCCCCCCCCCCTACCCCCCGCGTTTTGGGGGGGTAAGGAGGGAAGAGGGAGGTTTTCACTTCCTTTTCCCATCCAACACGCCGCAGGGTCGGCGGACCCTAAACCCTAAACCCTAAACTCTAAACCCTAAACCATAAACCCTGAACCCTAAACCCTAAACCCTAAACTCTAAACCCTAAACCCTAAATCCTTTCAGATGTCAAGCATCAAAACGCAGCTGAAGACCCAAAAACCCGAGAAGCAAGAAAACAGCAGTCAGCCATCAGCCTTACCTAGTTTGTGAGGTGTAGTAGGTCCCTTGCTGGACAGTAAACCCTAAACTCCAATCCCAAAAAATGCCTAAAACCCTAAACCCTAAACCCTAAGCTCTAATCCCTAAAGGCCTAGAAACCTAAAGGCCTAAGACCCCGAAGGCCATCAACCCAAAACCCGAACAAAACCCTAACGCCCGAAGAACGCTGAAGAAGCCCAAACCACCCTGAAGACCTCACGCCCCCAAGGGTTTAGGGTTTAGGGCTTAGGGTTTACGGTTTAGGGTTTAGGGTTTAGGGTACCTTGATGCTTCAGAGGAGAAGGAGGGGATCTTCGGCAGCGCCGTGTGCGCGCTGATCACGTGGCTCGGAATAGGGTTGAGGCTGGGTTTAGGGTTTAGGGTTTAGGGTTTAGGTTTAGGGTTTAGGGTTTAGGGTTTAGGGTTTAGGGTTTAGGGTTTAGAGTTTTGTTAGGTTTTAGGGTTTAGTAGGGTCACCTATTCTTCTCGAGGTGTGCCGGTTCTTACGCATGACTCGTCACTGAGCAGGCCCGGAATTCCCGACCAAGAGCCAGGCAAGATAACCCTGAACCCTTGAACCTGAAACCCTAGGCCCTAAGCCCTTAAGCCCTCAACCCTGCAGACCCAACTGCACCGACTCAGCTGGTAAACCCTCGACCCTCAACCCTCAACCCTCAACCCTCAACCCTCAACCCTCAACCCTCAACCTTCAACCCACAACCCTCAACCCTCAGCCCAAAGCCCTAACCTTAAGCCCCGAACCCTCAACCCTCAACCCGAAAGCCTCAACCCTAAACCCTCAAACCTCAACCGCGCGATCGGCAGTGGCACCTCCCAGTCTGTGCTCTAGGTGCTGCTCAGAGAGTTTAGGGTTTAGGGTTTAGGTTTAGGGTTTAGGGGTTCAGGGTTTGATCCCCCGATGCGGTTTAAAGTGTGGGTGGGTGAATTGCTACAATGCTTCTTTAGGAACCTGAAAGAAGTGTACCGTCCTATCTTCGGAGGCAACCCCGTCCCCTCCATGTGATGCCAAGGCGGAGAACCTTCGAATGGTCTTGGCTCATCGTCCGACTTTGGCTGAAGTGGGGGCCCAAGGTTTAGGGTTTAGTGATTGTTTCGGGGTTTCGAATTTAGGGTTGAGGGTTTGCGCGGCTCAAGGGTTTAGGGTTGATGATAGTAACCGCCGTCATGAAGGGGTTCTACGGAATCCAGAAGTATAGTGACCTGCTATATGGGGAATCCTAAACCCTAAGCCCTAAGCGCCAAACCCCAAACCCTAAACCCTAAACCCTAAACCCTAAACCCTAAACCCTAAACCCTAAACCCTAAACCCTAAACCCTAAACCCGAAACCCTGTGAATCCAGGGGCGATGCGGGGCAAGCGTTCAGGGACCTAGTCTTCCAGCCACGGCTTCCCTTTCAGTACACCCTTCGCAAGAGCCAAGGATGTGCCCAGAATGCACTTTAGGAGCTTAAAGTAAACTCCAGAAAGTTGGAACATGGTTTAAGGATGATTAGAGCTGGGATTCCCTTTCGAGTACCTTTTGGGGTATGGAGATAAGGATGTTCCAAGTTTTTGGAGTTTGCTGTAGGGGTTTAGGGTTTTTAGGAGCTTAGGGGTTTAGGTTTTATGGTTTTAGGGTTTTTGGGGTTTAGGGTTTATGGTTTAAGGTTTAGGGTTTTTGGGGTTTAGGGGTTTTAGGGTGTAAGGTTTGTGGTTTAGGGCTTGTACAAGGATGTTAGCCTCGTGGCAAGCCCTAAACGACAACAGATGTTCCAACACTGTGTGCGGTTTGGAGTTCAGTCTCTCTTTACGGTTTAGGGTTTTTCGGTTTAGTTTAATGTTCGGGTGACATTAACAACCCCCCCCCCCCCCCTTTTGCTTTAGTTTGCGGGGTTCTGAGTGTGGAAAACAAAGAGGGGGTGAAGTTAAAATGTTCCTGGGGCTTCTGGGGGTCTGGGTTCTGGGGGTCTGGGGGGGGGGGGGTCAGCTGTCAAACAGGGTCTGCAGCAAGCTCAAACGAGATCTGCTTCTTTAAAGACTCAAGCTCTGGCTTCTGGAGCTCTTTCAAGCCAGCTCAGCTGACAAGTCTTCTCTGCAATGGAACTCTGAAGCAATCTTCAGTAAAATTTTAGCCCAAATTTACAATTGTCACCCCAGTATTATTTTCATCGGACCCCCCCGTATGGTTTGTTAACACACATCAGCCCGAAAACCTCCCGTAGTGGAAAGTAGTCTTGGGCCGGGGCCCTCTGTCCGGCCGAATATTGCAATTACCACATCATTTAAAAATGTGCCATTTATATTAGGGGAAGATCCCATTGACGTCGCGGTTTTCCTTGCGCGAGCCGTCTTGAATCGTTGATTTCCGCGAGCCCCCCAGTTGGAAGCGCGAAAAGCCCGAAGTGCTTGCTTGTTAGCCACACCGCACCAGCTCCTGCAAAAAGCCCAAGAAGATACGAAAAAGGCCCAAGAACCGGAAACCCGAAACCCGAAACCCGAAACCCGAAACCCGAAACCCTAAACCCTAAACCCTAAACCCTAAACCCTAAACCCCCTGAAGGCTTCCAAGAAGGGCACCCAGCACCCTGCCCCACTCCCAACCCTAGGGTCCCAAGCCCTGAAATGAATCTCCGCGTTCCAAACAGGGACCCCCCAAAAGGGCCCAAGAATGTGCATGACAGTAGGATGAAGGGTGTGTGTAGGGTTTAGTTTAGGGTTTAGGGTTTAGGGTTTAGGGTTTAGGGTTTAGGGTTTAGGGTTTAGGGTTTAGAGTTTGGGGTTTAGGCGTCAGGGTTTAGGGTTTAGAGGTTAGGGCGCAGGGTTGAATATGCCCCTTTACGGTAGTTAGTAGGGTAAGCTGCAAGCAGCCTCAGACATCCCAGACATTTCGACCCTCAAGCTGCTAGAGCCCTAAAGCCCTAAACCCTCAACCTTAAACCCTAAACCCTAAACCCCAAACCCTAAACCCTAAACCCTATGAACCACGGAGTCGAAACCCTTGGGCAGGCAGGAGGATGTGCCGGTGCTCTGGGCAAGTTTTGCCTTCGGGATGCACCGGCGTCAGTCGGAGTGTAGGGAGGCTTTGCGGTTCAGGATGTTAACTCTCAACCCTGAAACCAAAACCCTCAACCCTAAACCCTAAATCGACCCTGTTATGGCCGATCCCATACATGCTTCGGTGCCCGCCGCCCGGAAACGTGGAGTTCTTAATGTACATAAAACTTAATGTACCAAAAACTTAATGGCCCCAGTGGGCGGCAAATTTTTGGCGCAAATTTGCCTGCTTGTGGGCATTTGCCTGCTTGTGGGCATTTGCCTGCTTGTGGGCAAAATTTGCCTGCTTGTGGGCATTTGCCTGGTTTGTGGGCCTGCTCCTCACTCGCAGGCACCTCCTCCCCACCCCTCCCCCCCCGCTCCCCCCCGCTCTCCCCCCCCCCCCAAAAGCGTTGGGTTTAGGGTTTAGGGTTTCAAGGCCTCATACTATGCGGAAGTTTAACGAACGATTTGTTCTGTGGTCGCAACCTTCGTTGAGTAGAGCTTTGTTGTGTGAAGAAGCTTTATATTTTCTTACGGTTATGGGATTCTCTGGGTGGGTGGGTGGGTGGGTGGGTGGGTGGGTGGGTGTTATAACAGAGCCGTAGATATAACACCACCATAACACTGCTCGATCTGGAGCTGCTGCAGCCTAAACCCTAAACCCTAAACCCGAAACGTAACAACAAGTTCAAAGCCCCAAGCCCCCCCAAACCTAATCGCCCCCGCAGGTACACTTGAAGGCCCAAAACCCTCCAACGCCACTTCTGCCCCTCAAGAACCCCAAGAACCCCCCCAAAGCAATGTTAAACTCGGATGTAAACCCTAAACCCTAAACCCTAAACCCGAAACCCTAAACCCTAAACCCTAAACCCTAAACCCTAAACCCTAAACCCTAAACCCTAAACCCCCTAAACCCTAAACCCTAAACCCTAAACCCTAAACCCTAAACCCTAAACCCTAAACCCTAAACCCTAAACCCTAAACCCTAAACCCTAAACCCTAAACCCTAAACCCTAAACCCTAAACCCTAAACCCTAAACCCTAAACGCACCAAAGCCATGGCAGGCCATGAGCGTCTCCACGGAGTTGGAGCACTTTATGGAGTGGCTCGGCTTGTTTTTTGGTGGGTTTAGGGTTTAGGGTTTAGGGTTTAGGGTGTAGGGTTTGGGGTTTAGGGTTCAGAGTTTTCGAGTTTAGGGTTTTGGGTTGGGGGTTGGGTTTTGGGTTGGGGGTTTAGAGCTTGGGTTTTATACGGTTGGGGGTACAGAGTTCGGGGCTTATGCTTTGCAAGGGTCTCGGGGTGTAGTGGCTTACACTGGTTTAGAGGGGGATATGGTTCTGTTACTGCTTTAGGATTTTGCGTTTAGCGGGTTTAGGGTTAAGGGCCTGGGGTTCAGGATTTAGAGGATTGATAAAGGTTTAGAGGGTCTTTCGGGCTCCTAGGGTTTACAGGGTGTAGAGGTTTGCATTTGTCAATGTTTAGAGTGTAGAGTTTTGGTTGCAAAGAAGCTTAAGCCCTATACCCTGGTGCAGACGCAGTCTCCAGAAGACCCAGTTCTAATTGGGGTGGGGGGGCCTTGCAGAAACCGGGATTGCTTGGCCCTCCCCCTCCCCCTCACCCCCTCCCCCTCACCCCCTCCCCCTCTCTGCCCCTCTCCCTCCCCCCCTCCTCCTCCCCCCCACCGCCAACCTCCCCCCCTGTGTTTAGGGTTTTGGCCCCCCCCCCGCCCCCCCCTGTGTGGGTGGTGGTGGTGTTTACTTTTCGGGTTTGGGGCTTCAAAGTTTGGGACAGACATCGCGGGTTAAGGGTTCAGGGTTCAGGGGTTTTGGTTTGCCTTCGGCTTCTTCAGTGTGGGAACAAACCCTAAACTCCCTAAAGCCGAAGAACAGGGTGTGTGAGATGACCCAGGTATGTTTTTGGCTTTTGTGCTGCCCTGGACGAGGCCAGAACCTGCGATTGTCCAACGGTTCTACACCAGAAACCCCAAACCCTAAACCCTAAACCCTAAACCCTAAACCCTAAACCCTAAACCCAAACCCCTAAACCCAAAACCCTAAACCCAAAACCCTAAACCCTCAACCCTAAACCCTAAACCCTGTTTTGGGGTTGCCTCCTGTGCGGAAGCCTCCTTCAGCACAAGTCCATCAAAGACCCCGGCCCGCTGTCTTCTTCAACGGCTTAGCCCTAAACCCCTAAACACTACAACCCCAACATCCTAAAACCCTAAGACCCTGAACCAGCGTCCTAGGTAGGATAAGTGGGGCCCCTTAAAAGGGAACCCTTCTGAACCCTCTCACGGCTAGGTAATCTTATTCAGAGGGTCCATATCCCCAAGGGTCCCCCCTAATCCTGTCCCCCACATTGCCAGGCAGTGAAACCTTAGTCTCTCCATGAGCTGCCTGAAGCCTAAACCCAAAATACGGAACCCTAAAACCCTCAAACCCCTCAAAGCCCAAACCCTAATCCCCTACACCCTTCACCTAAAACCCTGAAACCAAACCCTCTACCCTTGAACCCTACACCCTAAACCCCTAAAACCTTCACCTCAAACCACCCTCAAACCCTCAAACCCTCAAACCCTCAAACCCTCAAACCCTCAAACCCTCAAACCCTCAAACTCTCAAACCCTCAAACCCTCAAACCCTCAAACCCATCAAACCCATCAAACCCATCAAACCCATCAAACCCATCAAACCCTCAAACCCTCAAACCCTCAAACCCTCAAACCCTCAAACCCTCACACCCTAAACCCTTCACCTAAAACCCTGAAACCCCGAGATACACCCCTCCCAAACCCTAAGCCCTAAGCCCTAAGCCCTAAGCCCTAAGCCCTAAGCCCTAAGCCCTAAGCCCTAAGCCCTAAGCCCTAAGCCCTAAGCCCTAAGCCCTAAGCCCTAAGCCCTAAGCCCTAAGCCCTAAGCCCTAAGACCTAAGACCTAAAAGCCTAAACCCTCAACCCTCAACCCTAAACCTAACATGATTTGTGGGTTAAGGGTTTCGGGATTCAAGCCCTGGGGTTTAGGGTTTAGGGTTTAGGGTTTAGGGTTTAGGGTTTAGGGCCGAGACTCTCCTAAAGAGCTTTGGGAAAGGCCTTCGTGCAGGAGGCGCCAGAGGGAACTGCGACGGCTGTGGCCTTGCAGGACGGTTTTTTTGTGGATTCCGGGGTTTAGGGTTTAGGGTTTAGGGTTTAGGGTTTAGGGTTTAGGGTTTAGGGTTTAGGGTTTAGGGTTTAGGGTTATGCGTTTTGGGGCTCAGGGCTTAGGGGTTCTGTTCTGAGACCGGGATATAGTTCTAGAGGGTTAAGAGCAAAGTATGCAGGGTGGGAGGTCGAGTCTTTGACCACAAGCTCCGACCCTCAGCCCTACACCCTAAGCCCTAAACCCTAAACCCTACACCCTAAACCCTAATCCCTAAACCCTAAACTTCAGGGTTTGGGAGGAGGAGGAGGCAGTTGGGAAACATGTCGCTATGCCTCCACTGCGAGGTGCCTTTATTGGGGCCTTGAAGGGCGTGCCCGTTTTCAACCTTTAACCCTAAGCCCTAAACCCTAAACCCGAAGCCTTAAACCTTAAACCCTAAACCCTAAGCTCCTTTTCTACCTCGGCTTGCTGAAACAAGCTTGGTGGCCGACTGCCTCGCAGTTGGTGATCCTCTCCTCTTGAAGCTCTTTGGACTTAGCAAGTCTACTTAGTATTCCCTAGAACCCTAAGGAACCCTAAATCCCCTAAATCCTAAACCCTAAGCCCTAAACTCAAGGCTGAGCCCCCCCTCCCCCCCCCCCTCCCCCACTGAGGGGGGGGGGGGCGGTGCTTAAGCCCCTCGAACTCGATGTAAATTCAGAGGACTCGCGCCCTATCGGATGCCACGCGCTTCTTCTTTCCCTCGCTGCTTTCTTCCATGACGGATGTCCTCGCTTCATGATTGATCGTTTCGCATCTTCAATTGACATTTCGCTCACCCTTCATTCCTCCCCCCCCTTCCCCCCCTTCCCCCAATCACCTCGCTTTCGTCAAGGACCTTGCAAGCTGGCTTTGAACTGAATCATGTTCTCTCGGTGACTTGTTTCAAAATTCTTACAACTCTTTTCCAGCATTGGAATCTTATCCAAGCCCGCCATACCAGCATGGTGTTTTCAAATGGGGTGGGGGGGGGGGGGGTGGGGGGCGCTACCAACCTCCTCTTTTTTTCCAAGCTTGCTTTAAAATGCATCATGTTGTCGCGGTGGCTTGCTTCAAAACCCGTCTTGTTTTTTCCAAGCGCGTCATACCAGCATTTTTGTTCTTTTGCACACCCGTCACACCAGCGATCTGTTTGCACATGGGGGGGGTTCTCCTTCCCTTTCGTTTTTGGTTTCAAATCTTGCCTGTCAAATACTCATGTTATCGCGGTGACTTGCTTCAAAGCCCCCTTATTTCCCAGCGTTGTAATCTACTTTTCCAAGTCCGCCTTGTCAGCGTTTTTTCGTGCAAGGGGGAGGGAAGGGGGGGAGGGGGGGGGGGGGCTGGCTGCCAACCTCCCTGTTTTTTAAAACTTGCTGTAAAATGCATCCTGTTATCGTGGTGGCTTGCTTCAAAACCGTCTTTGTTTTTTCCCAAGCACGTCGTACCAGCATTGTAATCTTTTTCCAAGCCCGCCGTACCACCATTTCTGTTCTTTGCAAATGGTTGTGCCGCCCCCGCCACCCCCACTCCCCCTGTTTTTTTTCCTTTGCAAGCTTGCTTTGGACGTCTTGCAAGGCGCAGCTGCAATGACATGAGCGCAAACATGTTCACCAGGGCGACTTAGAGATCGACAGCTCATGTCTCTTTGTCATTATGAGCCATAGACCAACCGTGGTGCAAACGCGGGCTGCAAAGCACGGTTGAAAAAGGCTGAACGTGCTACAGGGCGCTCTCTGCATTGTTTATAGCTACAAGCTCATGAATTGGCGGCCGTGGAAACCCAACAAAATCCTCCAATATGACAGGTGGTTCTCCAAGATCAAGGAGCTGCGGAGATGATGACGAAGCGGCAACGCGCAGCTCAGAGGACCAACGCTGTCTGGCTTCTCGAAGCAGATGCCCGGACATGGATGAACTTTTGAGGTTGGTCAACGGCCCCAAGGCGTGTGGAGTCTCCAGTTCCGTGGTTGGGGTGGTGCCAGTGGCGATGCAGCCGGCTTTGCCAAAAGGCATGGCCCATGGTGCGCGTGGCAGCTGTGTAAGGTTCCCAGTGCATCGTGTATCCAGGAAATTCCTTGTAACAGATGCACTCGGCACATACTGGTTCCGGGTGCTGTAGCCGCTCGGCAGCAATGTTTGTTGTTGCAAAGCCTTGGATTCTGAGGCTTTGTCAAGTCAGGGTACTTCTTCAACCACATCACTGGCGACCAGCTCCCCGGTGTGGGGTATAGGTTTGTAGGATTTTAGAGCCCTAGTTTGCATGGGGTTTGTCGGCGTCCCTTCGCAATGAGGCGTCGTTAATTTGTGCAGACCACGAGACACACGCTTTTCCTGAGGGGCCTGTGCGACTTTGATATTCCAACGGGGCAACCTGCGCATGGAGGTCCAGCTGAGGACGCTGTCAATCGGCGCCTGTGGTCAACACTCCAAATCACAAGGCCCAACGCGGACCTCGCCGAGCCAAGGTTTCTCCGATCGTCGAAACTCCTAAGCCCTGCAGCCCTACTGATCTCAGGCCCGCTTCTGCACGGCGCGGTTGGCGGTTGGCGGCGGTCCCTCGGCTCTACATGTACTGCCACCGAAGATTCACCAGGGAAGCCCTAAACCCTTAACATCCCTCAACCGTGTTTGCAATGTGGGGGAGCTGCCCCTCTCCCCTGCCCCCCTCCACCCCGCCCGTTCTTTATCTTGAGTTTTGCCCGCCCGCGCACTTTTGCTTGTAAAGAGTGCCAGCCCATGAACAAAACTGACGACAGACGAAGCTTTTCCAAACCCGTCGTGCGAGCATTGATTCGCAGAATTGTTTTGGGGGCAGGTGCTTTGTTTCCCCTAAATGTAGAGAAAATAGAGGTTGTCCTATCAAAAACAAAGATCCCTATTGGAATGTAGGAAAACAGAGCTCTTCTTCAAAACATACAGAACATATAGGCTTTCCTTTCACTAGGTTTTCGTATCACAAGATTGGCAAAGTACAGGTTCTCTTACTAAACTATGGGGAAGATACAGGTTTCCCATCAAAATGTATAGATGATAAAGATTTTCGTCTTCAAATGTCGGAAAATAGAGATTTCCTAGTAAAATAAACAAAACTGGGGCCAAAACAGAGGACTGGCAAATAAAGCAAAATAGATGTACGCCCCAGAGCTCGTCAGCTTTGCAGCCGGCCCCTGCTTGCGCTGTTTTCTTGATTTGTCCAACTCCGGATGCTGTCATTTAAAGGCTGAATCTTGGACTTGCCCGGAAGCGGCTTCCAGGAGTCGCAGCTTAAGGAGGACAGTCCTGGTCTGCTCCCCCTCGTGAAGCAGGTGCTGGGCTAATATATAGGGGGTATAGGAGGGTTTAGGGTTTAGGGTTGAGGGGTTAGGGTTTAGGGTTTGGGGGTTAAGGTTTATATAATGTAGGGGTCGGAATATTTACCAATGGTAGTCTCCTTTGGTCCCCAGATAGATATACTATAATATCCCCCCCCAAAGCCCTGTTCCAATGAAAAAGGCTCCATATCAATATGGGGTTTCCCCGAAGATAGGAGGGGTCAGGGTTTAGAGTTACTTTTGTTGGGGTTCCTACAATAAGGATTATCGTTTTTGGGGGGTAGATTTGCGGGGAGCCCTAGTTGGGGGAATTGCCCATCCAGATGTTTCGAGTTGAAGCCTTGCAATATTCACTTCAACATTACAGTAGTTGAGTACTATTCAGTGTTGGGGTGTAGGGGGCTTAACGTTAGGAGGAGGAGATCATACGGGTTAGAGTTGGAGGGTTCAAGGTTCAGGGCTCACAAGGGGCTTAGGGTTCAACGATTTAAGGGCTTAGGGTTTGGGGGTTTAGGGTGTCTGGTTTAGGGGTTAAAGTTCAATCAGGGGCTTAGGGCTCAAGGGTTTGAGTGGGCAGGGTTTATAGGTAAAAAGGTGTAAAGTGTAAGGGTTTGAGGGCTTAGGGTGGCGATCGCTTGCGCGACTGGCAGAGCACTGGGTCCAGGGGGTCCTCAGGCTCGTTTGGCTGTGTAGACCAGTGACCTCGAGGGCAGTGATGATGCCGATAAGAAAATTCTGCGGGAGACGGTTTGGCGATGGAGGGGTGGGGGCACCATCCAACGAAGCTCCCCCACTCACCCAAGGAAACGTACCTGCACCTTTCCCGCCCTGGGCCCCCGTCGAGGGCGATTGGGAAGCTTGGGTGAGGGGCCCCTTCGCTTGACCTTAACCCTGAGCCCTAAACCCTAAGCCCCAAGCCCCAAGCCCTAAGCCCTAAGCCCTAAGCCCCAAGCCCTAAGCCCTAAGCCCTAAGCCTTAAGCCCTAAGCTCTAAACCCTGAACCCACCTAGTCCAACGCGTTTGGCTGCCTCATGCAGAAGTATAGGAGTTGCCGTATTGTTGGTATTGTTCGTATCATACATGTGTCGAGCCTGTTGCTTAATCCCATGCGCGTGTGGGTTTATTTGGTAGTATGTTTTGGGTTTACGGTTTAGGGTTTCTGGTTTAGGGTTTCTCGAAAGTTTAGGGTCCAGGGCTTCGGGCTTCGGGTTTCGGGGCTTGGGGCTTAGGGCTTGGGGTTCCAAAAAGGGTGCACAATCTAGACCAGGGACTCTTTCCGATTATTTCCAGGGACCCCCGAGAGTGTTGTTGTGGGGTCAGGGTTTAGGGTTGTAGGGTTTTAGGGTTTTAGGGTTTCAAGGTTTCAGGGTTTTGGGGTTTGAGGATTTTCGGGTTTTTAGGGTTTTTAGGGTTTTAGGGTTTAGGGTTTTAGGGTGTAAGGGTTTCCGGGTTTCAAGGTTTTAGTTTTTTGTTTTTTGGATTGAGGGTTCAGGGTTTGGGGTGTAGGGTTTAAACATGTTTAAACCCTACCCCAGCCCCAACCCCAACCCTTGGTTGCAGATCCTCTGGCAGAACATGTACTTTGGCGCCGCCAGCGCGCCCGGTGGAGGGGTTTTGGCTTCTGATGTGTTTGCCGAGGGTGCGAGGTCTCGTGTTTTGGGATTTAGAGGTTAGGGTTTGGGGTTTAGGGTTTAGGGTTATCGGATTTAGGGTTTGGGGTTTAGGGTTTAGGGTTTTCGGATTTTGGGGTTTTGGGGTTTTGACCTGAAAGCGATTCAGCCCTAAGCCTTCGAGCCCTAAGCCTTCGAGCCCGAAGCACTCAAATGCCAATGCCCTATGCCCTATGCCCTATGCCCTCCCTATGCGCTATGCCCCATGCCTTATGCCCTATGCCCTATGCCCTATGCCCTGTGCCCTGTGCCTTAAACCCTAAACCCTAAACCCTAAACCCTAAACCCTAAACCCTAAACCCTAAACCCTAAACCCTAAACCCTAAACCCTAAACCCTAAACCCTAAACCCTAAACCCTAAACCCTAAACCCTAAACCCTAAACGCTAAGCCCTAAACTGCGTCACTTGAACGAGCAATGACCAAGCGAATGCTAGTTGAAGCTGTCTTGCAAAACCCGACTCCGTGCAAGATGACTCCATCTATGACTCCAAGGCCGTTGACGACACAAGATATCGAGCAGCATGTTGACAGCTATGATTGTGGTAATGCCGCTGGGGGTACAAGATGCACGAGAGGGCTGCATCAGAGACAACCACTATTCCAGGTGTACCAAGTGAGCCGTATTGTTGGTAAGCAACATGTCACAGCTTCACATTGAGGTTTCCATGGAGTCTCCGAATGACCTGGTCAGTTGAAAGCTTTGGATTTCCCTTAACCCTAAACCCTAAACCCTAAGCCCTAAACCCTAAACCCAAAACCCGAAACCCTAAACCCTAAACCCTAAACCCTAAACCATGCCCTCTGCCCTATGCCTTCTGCCTTGAAGCCCTAAGCCGGGACTGCTTTGTCCTGCCCAGAGCTTAGCTCTTCATGAAGATTCCTTATCATAAGCTCTAAACCTTGAAGCCTGAACCCCTCAGCCCAAAACCCTAAACCCTAAACCCCAAACCCCAAACCCCAAACCCCAAACCCTAAACCCTAAACCCGAAACCCCTGCGTCTGTTGTAGAGCTTAGGTTTCCCATGACCACCCGGAGCTCAAGGAGCTAACTGCTGGGTCCGCAGCGGGTTTGGGCGACTTTTCGGGGGCCCTAAACCCTAAACCCTAAACCCTAAACCCTAAACCCTAAACCCTAAACCCTAAACCCTAAACCCTAAACCCTAAACCCTAAACCCTAAACCCTAAGCCCTAGACCCTAAACCCTAAACCCTAAACCCTAAACCCTAAACCCTGGACGCCAGACCCTAAACCCTAAACCTTAAACCCTAAACCTTAAACCCTAAACCCTAAACCCTAAACGCTAAACCCTAAACCTTAAGCCCTAAGCCCTAGACCCTAGACCCTAAACCCTACTCTCCTACCAAAAAACATCAACAAGAAAATATGTACATATTTGATGTTTTCAAATTTTGGTTCTTCTGCCGCCGGCACCAGTGTTTTTCAGATGACGGTCCATCGGCCACCGGTGTTTTTCTGATTACAGTTCTCGGCAACCGGTGTTTTTCAGACTACGGTCCATCGGCCGCCGGCGTTTTTTAAATTACGGTCCCTAGATAGGGTTTAGGGGTATAGAATTTAGGGTTCAAGGCTTAGGGTTTAGGGTGCAGCTGAAAATTGTATCAAATGTCTTTTTCCGTATCATGCTTAGTTTAACAGTGAACAAAAGCCCAATCAAACTTCAACTCCCAACAAGAACCGTTTAGGGTTTACAGGTTTAAACCTAAGCCTTGAAGCCTGAAGCCCAAAGCCCAAAGCCCAAAGCCCAACGCCTAAAGCCTAAACCCTAAACCCTAAACCCTAAACCGAACCGTTTAAGGGTTTAAGGTTTTAGCGTTGTAGGGCTTTCGAATCCGGAACCAGCTCCCGAATGCACTGATGCCGTTCTCGCACTGACCCGCTCTGCGGCCCACACCCAAAGCTCCTTTCTGTTGGATTCAGGTTTTGTTTAGGGTTTAGGGTTTAGAGTTTGGGTTTAGGGTTTAGGGTTTAGGGTTTAGGGTTTAGTGTTTAGGGTTTAGGGTTTAGGGTTTAGGGTTTAGGGTTGCGTTTCCGGGGGGGCCTGGGGCTGAGGGTCGAAGCTTTAGGGGGTTTTGTGGCCAGTGGTTTAGGATTTCCACAGGAGCCAAGAACTCTGGACTAGGCCCCCCCCCCCTTCTTTTTGTTGCGAACCCGAATCCTAGACCCTAACCCTAAACCCTAAACCCTAAACCGTAAACCCAAAACCCAAACCCCAAACCCTAAACCCTAAACCCTAAACCCTAAACCCTAAACCCTAAACCTGTGCCCCCCCCCCCCTCCAGGTGTACGTGGTCCGCCAGCGTCTTGCCCTTGAGGCGATGTCGCGAAACGACTTCTTCGCTGGGAGGCCCTTTCTGGGTTGAGGGTTTCTGGGTTTAGAGCCTTGCGGCATAGGGTTTGGGGTTTTAGGGTTCTAGGGTTCTAGGGTTTTAGGGTTTTCGGATTTCAGGGTTTTTCGGTTAAAGGTCATATTACAGGGTTTTGGTCTTCTAGGGTTTTCAGGGTTTTAGGGTTTAGGGATTAGAGCAAGAGAAGCCCTATACCCAGCCAGGTGCCGTTCTTCAACATCGTGTTTGAGTTTTGCTGGTTTTGTTTTGTTCAGTCACAAAGCGCCCAAGCTCTAAAGAAGCAGCACCCTACCGCCTAAGCTTTTCGGGACCCCATAACAATGTTACCCTCAGAGGTTCCCTTAATACACTCCTAATACGGCCCTTGTACTCCCTTAGAGGATCTGAAAAAAGGGCCGCAAGGGTACAAGCGATGAGGGTAGGGTTGGAGGGTCTAGGGTTCAGGGTTTAATCTTAATCCCCTATACCCCTTATCTTCCCCTGAGCCACTAAGTCCAATAAATCCCCCGAACCATTAAACCCCTTAATTTCTCAACCCGAATCCTGGGGTGCCACTGACTTGAAGTCAGGGCTTCGTGAAGGACTCTCAACCCCGGAACGGAGGAAGTATTTTGGAAGCAATTGTCCTGAGTTTCAGCATATACACTTTTCAAGGAATATCTTAGGGTGGTTTTGCCACCTGTGACGGCCTGGGGCCTGGGGTGGTTGTCTGCATCCCAACCTGCACAGCTTCTGCACCATATTGCGGCAAATCCTAAACTTCGAAACCCCTAAACCCTAAACCCTAAACCCTAAACGCTCAATCCCAAACCCCAAAACCCCAAACACTAAACCCTAAACCCCAAACACTAAACCCTAAACCCTAAACCCTAGACCCTAAACCCTAAACACCTAAACCCTGAACCCTCTCCAGCTCTCCAAAAAGCAAGCCCCCAAGGCGGCCCAAAGCCCCCACAAACCTCAGTGGCAACCCGACGCCCTGAACCCGTTGAGGGGTTTTAGGGTTTAGGGTTTAGGATTTAGGGTTTAGGGTTTAGGGTTTGAGGTTCAGGGTTTTAGGGTTTAGGGTTTAGGGCTACAAACCATAACCTCCGCACCGAGCTCCTTGCAGGATGACATGGGCCGACTTTCCCGCGCGATCTGGCTGATGAGGTGCTGGCTGCGCCAAGCAGAAGGGCCTAGCCCTAAACCCTAAACCCTAAACCCTAAACCCTAAACCCTAAACCCTAAACCCTAAACCCTAAACCCTAAACCCTAAACCCTAAACCCTAAACCCTAAACCCTAAACCCTAAACCCTAAACCCTAAACCCTAAACCCTAAGCCCTAAAGCCTAAACCCTAAACGGGTTGAAGGGGGCTTCAAGCACGCCGAAGCTCCAAATCTCCACAGTCGGGTTTAAGGTTTAGGGTTTAGGGTTTAGGGTGTGGAGGTCAGGGGTTGTCGGGGGTTGTGGCATAGTTTTCGTCCCTGGGAGCCCCGCGATGGGCCGGTGGCTTGCAGCCGTTAGCTGCATGCGCAGGCCAGAGGAAAAGGCAAGAGGGCTCACTTGCGCTCTGAACCCGAGAACCTAAACCCTAAACCCTAAACCCTAAACCCTAAACCCTAAACCCTAAACCCTAAACCCTAAACCCTAAACCCTAAACCCTAAACCCTAAACCCTAAACCCTAAACCCTAAACCCTAAACCCTAAACCCTAAACCCAAAACCCAAAACCCTAAACCCTAAACCCTAAAACCCTAAGCTTTAAGCCCTAAACCCTAAACCCTACACCTCAAACCCAAGCCTAGGGTTTGGGTGCCGGAAACCTTCTAAGGGAAATATGGTCCCTTACTTTCTTTAAATGCTTCGGATGTATGGGCCCTTAATTTGTATAGGGTATGTAAGGGGTATATAAATAAGGGGGTCCGCCATTCAAGGGCCCATACTAAGGGACCATGTAACTACCCTAAGAAACTTTAAACCAAGGAGTCCCCTTTTTTGGAAGGGGACTTAGGATTTACGGCGTAGGGTTCAGGGCCTCAAGCCCTACATTGGGGTTCTTGCGGACGTCGGCCATTAGTGCCTGGGGGCAGATTATGAGACCTTGGGGGGTGGAGGGTATCTAGGTTTTTTTTTGTAGCGCCTAGAAACTCCGACCCTTCCCCAACCCGAATATCTTGTTCCCACACCTCTTCCCACCAACCCCTAAACTCTGAACCCTAGACCTTAGATCCACCAAAAATCCTGGACCCTATAACCCTAAACCCTAAACAACCCTAAACCCTGAATGCTATACCCTGAACCCTAAACCCTAAACCCTGAACCCTGGACCCTCAACCTGAAACAAGCTCTTGAGCCGCAAGCCGCATCAAGCGCGGGTGGGCTCGCCCGCTTTGGGAAGGCCCCAGCCCCAAAATGAATTCAAAAGTGCGGTTTAGGGTTTAGGGTTTAGGGTTTAGGGTTTAGGGTTTAGAGGGCCCTTGGAAAGGTCGCGGGTCTAAGGCTCTACAGCTAGAACCCTTCTGCTTGTTTTCAATGGCGTTCCCTTCTAAAAACCCCTGACAGAGAAAAAAAGGAATGTCCTGAACCCTACATCTAACGGACCTGGAACCTCTATACCCCCCTACATACATACATCCATACATACATACATCCATACATACATCCATACATACATCCATACATACATAGCTGCTGCTGCTACTACTACTACTACTACTACCACCACTACCACCACCACTACTACCACCACCACCACCACCACTACTACTACCAATCTGATGTCCGCCGTTCGCGTCCTCCATGGCTTCGGCGGCTCCGTCGTACGAGGCGCGGGTGAGCGATGCCGCCGAGTCTTGCCCAAGCAGTTCCAGGATAAAGCGCGCGCCAAAAATTGTCAGCCACCGCCCCCACCCCCACACCCCGAAGCCACAAGCCCTGAACGCCTACAGTTCCCCTGATGAACCCCTATGAACCCTCTATGAACCCCTGTGTACAACCTCAACCCTGAACCCCAAACCCTAAACCTGGGGTTAGAGGTGGACAGCAGAGGGGTGTCGGCCACTAGACCCCTAAACCCTAAACCTAAGCCGCGCGTGAGGTTGGAGATCTTAGGGTTTCGGGTTTAGGGTTTAGGGTTTAGGGTTTGAGGTTTAGGGTTTAGGGTTTAGGGTTTGGGGTTTGGGGTTTAGGGTTAAAGGGGTGTAGGGCTGGACGCAGCTGAGGAGTGCGAGCTGCTGTGCGAGGCGGATGCTCTGCGCCTTGGTTTGCAGCATCCGTGGCTCAGACTTGGGGCTGCAGTAAACTCCAAAAAGTTGGTTTAGGGTTTAGGGTTTAGGGTTTAGGGTTTAGGGTTTAGGGTTTAGGGTTTAGGGTTTAGGGTTTAGGGTTTAGGGTTTAGGGTTTACGGGGGTCTCCAATAAGGTGGAACATCCTTATCCCAATACCCCGAAAAGGCTACTAAAGGGAATCCCAGCTCCAATCATCCTTAAACCATGTTCCAACTTTCTGGAGTTTACTGTACGGCTTCTTGGAGGGGGACCCTTGGTTTAGGGTTGGGGTGTAGGGTTGTTTGGGTTTGGGGTTTGGGGTTTCGGTTTAGGGTTTAGCAGGGTCTAGCTATAGGAGGTGGCTCTACATTTTGCTGTTCTTTAGCTACTTAGCAGCAGTGCTGAGCGTACCTTGTGCATGTTGGGTGTCCTTTGGGCATTCAGAAAAGAAAGTCCCTAAGCCCTAAACCCTAAACTTTAAGCCCTAAACCCTAAGCCCTAGGCCCTAAGCCCTAAACCCTAAACCCTAAAACCTAAACCCCAAACCCTAAACCCTAATCCCTAAACCCGAAACCCTAAACCCTAAACCCTAAACCTAGGCTGTATGGGGTTTTGTGGTCACGGGGTTTTTGTAGGGTTGAGGGCTTTAGGGTTTAGGGTTTAGGGCTCGGGGTTTAGGGTTTAGGGATTCAGGAGCTTTCCGGGTTCAGGAAATCAGGGGTTAGGGGTGAGCGGTTTGGGGCTTGGGGGTTTTGGGGTTTAGGGCTGAGGGTTTGGGGTTTAGTCGTTTACTCCCGATGCAGCTGTTATTTGGGGGGGGGGGGGGGGGGGGGCGGGTGGGTGGGGGGTGGGGGGGGGTCCCCAACCCACCCATATAAACCTCTAGTTCTGAGCGATTGCCTGAATCAAGCAGGTCTTCCCGTTTTATCTAGGGTTCCATTTTGGGCCCTCTAACCCTAAACCTAAACCCTAAACCCTAAAACCCAAAACCCTAAACCCTAAACCCTAACCCATTTGGGTCGCTTGTTATAGACCCCTTTCATACACTTTGAATCATAGGGGCCCGTAAGGGACCATACTAAGGGCCCATGGTTCCAACCTTCGAATTCAAGGATCCCATGGTTTAGGGTTTAGGGTTTAGGGTTTAGGGTTTAGGGTTTCGGGTTTCTAGTGCTACCCTCTACAACCCACGTGCACGCATGCACCCTTCTAGAGCCGCTAGAGAGCCTAAGTCGCCAACCCTAAACCCTAAACCCTAAACCCTAAACCCTAAACCCTACACCCTACACCCTAAACCCTAAACCCTAAACCCTAAACCCTAAACCCCATGAGGTGTGAGGGCGCCCGGATCTCCCACCACGGTGAGCAACTCTGCGAGATCCGCGGAAAGCCCGGAGCTGCGGGCAGCCCGACGCCGGAAGACTCCCTACAGAGCACCTACAGTGCCTCGGAGATGGGGGGTTGGGGTTTAGGGTTTAGGGTTTAGGGTTTCGGGTTTAGGGTTGAGGGTTTAGGGTTTAGGGTTTAGGGTTGAGGGTTGAGGGTTGAGGGTTGAGGGTTTTTGGGCTTAGGGTTTAGGGCATGGCGTATAAACTTCTTTGGAGGGGTATTTCTCGGTGACAGTTGCGACCTCCTTCTCTGGGACTGAAGCCCTGCAGACAGTTCAAACTTTGGGATTTAGGGTCAAAAAGCTTGGGGTTTAGGGTTGTGGGGTTTAGGGTGGGTTTCGGGCTTAGGGTACAGGGTTTCGGGTTTAGGGGTTTTGCCTGTGCTCAGGTACGGGCGAGGATGCAGCCCAGCGTCCTCGGGGTCAACCCACTGTGGAGACGGACAAGGGCCGGTCTCACTGGGGACAGCGCAAGGTGTTGCTGGTCACGTATCTAGGACTCGGAGTAGGCCCTGAGGTCCCTTATAATCCCCTTAAAACTAAAAAAGGTATTCCCTTTCTTTACGGTTTAGGGTCCTTATAATCCCCTTAAAACCTAGAAAGGGCATCCCTTTTTAATCCTAGGTGCCTCCATATTCTAGGTATGCGTCGGGCCAGATCTTTCAGCACACGCAGAAGCTCATGGACGAGAGCCTCGGTGTTGCAGAGATCGACGGCCACCTGCAGTGGAACGAGAGCGCCTGGGTGTCGGGGGAGCACGCCGAGTGGTACCGCCGCCACGAGGACGTGAACTTTCCGCGGGGTGGAGCGTGGAAGCCGTACCTGATCTGGCAGGCCTTTCGCCAGGTCAAGTGGGGCGACTGGCTCGACGCTTGGCTGCAGTTCCCATGATGCTTAAAAATCTGTGATGGTTGACGGGGTTCGGATTCAAGGTTTGGGGGTCAAGCAACGGATCAACCCTTCTAAACCTAGCCCTAAGCCTAAATCCTGGACCCTAAGACCCTAAGAACCCTTAGCCCTAAACCCTGAACCTTACTGGCACGCTGACACCTATAGCCCCAACTCCCTAATCCCTAATTCCAGGCCAAGACGCGGTAGCACCCCTTCCTCCCGTCGGGAAATAACACTCTGCGGGCTTGCCTGTTTTTGAAGGGTTTGAGGGTTTCGGGTTTAGGGTCGTGATGGGGTAGCCATGATTTCCAAAGGGTAGCCATGATTTCTAGGGGGGGCCAACATCCTAAGCCCTTATAAATCCTAAACCCTAAACCCTAAACCCTAAACCCTAAACCCTAAACCCTAAACCCTAAACCCTAAACCCTAAACCCTAAACCCTAAATCCTAAATCCTAAACCCTAAACCCTAAACCCTAAACCCTAAACCCTAAACCCTAAACCCTAAACCCTAAACCCTAAACCCTAAACCCTAAACCCTAAACCCTAACCCCCTTACACAGGTCTACCACGACTCCTCCCGGTACTACGCCTGGGGCTTTGGTAGCCCCTCGACTGTCGAGCAGGCTAAGGTTTAGGGGTTTAGGAGTTTAGGGTTTAGGGGTTTAGGGGTTTAGGGGTTTAGGGGTTTAGGGGTTTAGGGGTTTAGGGGTTTAGGGGTTTAGGGGTTTAGAGGTTTAGGGGTTTAGGGGTTTTGGGGTTTAGGGTTTCGGGATTCATTGCCTTGGGGGGTTTAGGGGTTTAGGAGTCTAGGGTTCAGGGTTAAGACTTTTAGGTTTTAGGGTTTAGGGTTTAGGGTTTTCGGATTTTCGGGTCTTGGGGTTTTGGGGTTTTAGGGTTTCAGGCGGTTGTAGAGTTCGGAGTCAAGGGGCCGTTTCCAGAAGGCAGGGAAGCAATCTTCATTTTTTTCCGAAACAAGCGACTTCCCGGTCATTTAGCACTTGACATTCGGGTTCGCAAGGACTGACTGAGGGGTCCCAAAGCAGCGTCTTGCGGGTCGACGCTTAACCCTAAAGACACCCCCTAAACCCCCAAAACCCAAAGACCTTACACCCCCAAAGCCCACAACCCTAAAACCCTAAAACCCTAAAACCCTAAAACCCTAACACCCTAAAACCCTAAAACCCCAAAACCCTAGAACCCTAAAACCCTAAAACCCTAAAACCCTAAAACCCTAAAACCCTAAAACCCTAAAACCCTAAAACCCTAAAACCCTAAACTCCTAAACCCCTAAACCCTAAAACCCTAAAACCCTAAAACCCTAAAACCCTAAAACCCTAAAACCCTAAAACCCTAAAACCCTAAAACCCTAAAACCCTAAAACCCTAAAACCCTAAAACCATAAAACCCTAAAACCATAAAACCCTAAAACCCTAAAACCCTAAAACCCTAAAACCCTAAAACCCTAAAACCCTAAAACCCTAAAACCCTAAAACCCTAAAACCCTAAAACCCTAAAACCCTAAAACCCTAAAACCCTAAAACCCTAAAACCCTAAACCCTAAACCCGAAACCCTAAAGCCCAAAGCCCGAAACCCTAAACCCGAAAGCCTTAAACCCTAAACCCTAAACCCCAACCCCCAAACCCAAAACCCAAACAAAAAAGGTTCCTTACTCAGGGGGGACATCGGAGGTCACACTCCTGGTGATTGTCTAAAGCCTAAACCCTAAACCCTAAACCCTAAACCCTAAACCCTAAACCCTAAACCCTAAACCCTAAACCCTAAACCCTAAACCCTAAACCCTAAACCCTAAACCCTAAACCCTAAGCCCTAAGCCCTAAACCCTAAACTCTAAACCTCCACCACCATCTAAGGCACTGTCCAGCTCCTGCTATCGTGGCTGGAGCAGCAGCGCGAGCACAACCCCTGCGAATGTGCCTTGGTCAGGATTGATGAAACCCTAAGCTCTAAACCCTTAGAAAGTTGAGCTAGTGCACAAGGAATGGGTTTAGGGATTAGGGTTTAAGGTTCAGGGTTTGTGTTTTCCCTCTTTGGATTTCAGAGGCTCATGTCCAGGAATATTCTTCAGAGGGTTTTGCGGGGACACCCTAGCTTCGTGTTGACGAACTTATTCGAAGCGGCTCAACGTGAACGGAAGAAGCCAGCTTGACTAAGGAAACCTCAAACAACCCTAAACCCTAACCCTAAACCCTAAGCCTGAACCCTAAGCCGAAACCCTAAACCCCAAAAGAACCTAAACCCTACTAAACCCTAAGCCCCTACACGGTAGACATGGGTAGTTTTTCTAGTAAAGTTCCCATCAGGTCTGTGTCTGCACATGAAATACAGCTACCCTGCTTGGAACTCTAAACCCTAAACCCTAAACCCTTTACCCTAAACCCTAAACCCTAAACCCTAAACCCTAAACCCTAAACCCTAAACCCTAAACCCTAAACCCTAAACCCTAAACCCTGAAATCGATCCTGAACCCTAAGCCCTGAACCCAAAGACTCCAACGCCCCACACGCCATAAACCTCACTGAGCCCCAAGGGCCAACAGTCCTGAACCCAAAGGGCCAAAACTTTCCCTAAACCCTAAACCGACCCTAAACCCTAAACCCTAAACCCTAAATCCTAAACCCTAAACCCTAAACCCTGACATGAACGTCATTTTTTTTTTTTTTGGGGGGGGGGGGGGGGGGGTTCCCCTTTTTTTACAGGAACAGCACAGTTAACGTGTCTATTCCTTGGTTGCTGAAGAAGTAAGTTTACCTTCTGGTTATTGATACGTCTAGTTATGGTTCCGTATACGTATTGCGGAGTGTACATATTGGGTGTCCTCTTGTGGATACTGGCAGTACAAACCCTGCTTCATGTAGAGAACCCTAAACCCTAAACCCTAAACCCTAAACCCTAAACCCTCAACCCTCAACCCTAAACCCTAAACCCTAAACCCTTAAAAAACCATGCCCTAAATAAAGGCCTGCCGGCAATGCAGATGCGCCAGACGCAGGAGCACGAGTGGACGCAGCAGTGTGTGGCTCTGAGGCAAAGCGGGTTGAACAAGCCCTGAACCCTAAGCCCTAAACCCTAAACCCTAAACCCTAAACTCGAAACCCGAAACCCTAAACCCTAAACCCCTGTTTCGGGTGGTTGAGAGGCTTAAAGTTTTTTCGAGGCTTTTTTGGCTCCCTGCGCCCGCGCCACAGGACCTGTACAAGTGTCTTCATTGTAGTTAGGGTTTAGGGTTTAGGGTGTAGGGTTTCGGGTTGAGGGTTGGGGTTGAGGGTTTTGTTTAAGGGTAATCTCGTGGTCCCTTCGTGTGCTCCCTTACCTTCGCTAAAGAGCTCTGCCCCTAAACCCTAAACCTTAAACCCTAAACCCTAAACCCTAAACCTAAACCCTAAACCCTAAACCCGAAACCTTCAGTAGCTCAGACAAGCTCAGGTGCCTCCCTATGGCCTGCCGCTGACTCGCCCTGCCCTTCTCTCAGCCGTGCCACAATCAACTTAGGTTCTAGGGTTTAGGGTTTAGGGTTGAGGGTTTGGGGTCCTAAGAATGACCCAATCGTAGTACAGGGTACAATCTGGGGGCTCTATTTTTTGGATTGTTTCAGGGGGGCCACAGACCATGAACCTGAAACAGTAAACCCTCAAACCATTAGCCTGAAACCGTAAACCCTAACGGCCTTGTTGTCGTATTTCCCCTTGTAGGGTCCAGGCACCCAACGAGGGTCTACTTGCGCTTTGATAGCCTCCGGCATCGTGACTTTGCGGCCCAAGTCTATACACCTAATTAAACCGTACAGCCCTGCTGTAACGTGTGTGATGGTCGCTGGTGCGTCACTGGCAACGCCTTGCGAGGCACCACTTTACAAAGTCCTGGGGACGAATGCATAGCCATGCAGCAGGACAGCTCACATCTACTGCATGAGCCCAACATTCGCTGGGGGGTGGTGCATCAGCGGCCTATCAAAATCGCTGCTCCGGCCCAACCCTATTGTGTGTGTGTGTGTGTGACAGGCACCAACTGTCGCCATGGCCTTCTCTGGGTGACAGAAGCGTCCGGCGGGCGATGCAGAACATGCATGTCCTTTACACCCGTGAGCACAGTCACACTCTGCGAATCGAGCTGCCTCGACGCGCAGCGTGTGCGTGTGCTCGTATGCGTAAAGGACATGCATGTTATTCATGGCCCGCCGGAAGCTTCTTAGGCCACGAAGCACTGAAGAATAATGTCAGCGCTGTGTGCTGACCTTTGCCACGAAACGTCAGGAACTCCTGAACACACGTGAGCTGAGTGAAAGTTCGTAAGCCAAGGTTTGCGGCCCGTAAGCCCGAAACCAAACCCCAAACCCTAGGCACCAAACCCCAAACCCGAAGCCCTAAACCCTCAGCCGCAAAGAAAGTACAGCTTCCCGATGGCTCTCTGGAGAGGTGGGTCTTCCACTTTCTGAAGCGATGCTCCTCTTTCTGCCTGTGCGTCCTGCGGAAGTCCACGTGCATCTGGGTGCTGTCCGAATGGCAAACGATGGCCAGCGTCTCATCGAACCCTAAACCCTAATCCCTAAACCCTAAACCCTAAACCCTAAACCCTATAGTCGTCCGGAATCTCCTTCTGAACATTGAATGCCAGCAGCGACCGGTCGGCCCTGTGCTTCGTCGCATGCTGAGCCCTCGAGCGGCCGGTGCCGGTTGCGACTTAGCTTCATGGAACCTGAACCAGGGGTTTAGGGTTTAGGGTTTAGGGTTTAGGGTTTAGGGTTCAGGGTTTCGGTGGTTTCCGAAAGTAGGGGTACCTTCTTGGGGCCCTTATCACCAGGGAATCCTACTACTTGGGGGTTTATATGAGGGGCCCCTTATGTTCGTAAAACCCTAAACCCTAAACCCTAAACCCTAAACCCTAAACCCTAAACCCTAAACCCTAAACCCTAAACCCTAAACCCTAAACCCTAAACCCTAAACCCTAAACCCTAAACCCTAAACCCTAAACCCTAAACACTAACCCTAAACCCTAAACCCTAAACCCTAAACCCTAAACCCTAAACCCTAAACCCTAAACCCTAAACCCTAAACCCTAAACCCTAAACCCTAAACCCTAAACCCTAAACCCTAAACCCTAAACCCTAAACCTTTATTTTCGTAAACCCCCACCGTGGCTCCCGTCAAGTCTCACCCACTCACTCTCACCACAGGAGCGCTTTCTAATGCTTCCCGTCAAGTCATAGGGCTTAGGGTTTAGGGTTGAGGGGGTTTAGGGTTTAGGGTTTAGGGTTTACGGGCTAGCCCTTCTCAGCTCTTCGGCCAAAAAGTGCGGGCTCTGGTGACGAATGAGGGGGGGCTGTACGGAGTTTTGGGGTTGGGGGACTCCGACAGTTCTACTTGAGAAGGTTTATGGGTAGTTTAGGGTATAGGGTTCAGGGTTCAGGGTTTAGGGTTTAGGGTTTAGGGTTTAGGGTTCAGGGTTTAGGGTTTAGGGTTCAGGGCTATACGTGGAACTGGCAGTATAGTTGCCCCACTGCGAGCCGTGGGTTTTTCACTACGAATGAACTTCCAGAACCTCAATCCTGAATCCTTTGGGTTGAGGGTTTAGGTTTTAGGGCAATGCCCCAAGCACGAAAGCTTCAAACCAACCCTGAAGGGCGTGAGATTTCCAGTATGGAAGCTCAAGCCCTCGGCCAATGACATGGGCATCTTGCGTGGTTTTAGGGTTTTGAGTAGGGTTTAGGGTTTAGGGTTTAGGGTTTAGGCAGACAGGGCAGCCAGTTTTTTGGGTGTTTGTGGGGCGTTGAGATCGAGGGTGCTTGCGTCTGAGACTCGCTTCCCTTGCAATGCCTTCTTGGTTTCCCAAAGCTCTGGTCTAGTCGCTTCAGCTTTTGTGGCGGTTGTTCAAAATACTTCCCCAAGCCCTAAACCCTAAACCCTAAACCCTAAACCCTAAACCCTAAACCCTAAACCCTAAACCCTAAACCCTAAACCCTAAACCCTCAACCCTAAACCCTAAACCCTAAACCCTAAACCCCAAAACTCCTCTTCCCCAAAACAACCCCCTTATTTCCTGCATAAACCCATAGGAGCCCTCAGTAGTTGCCCAAGAGAACCACAAGGTCGGTTCTCTCTTTGAGAAGGGTTCCCCTGTTGAGCAACTCGTTTTGCCCCTTAAAGGGCCTTTAGGGTTTAGGGTTTAGGGTTTAGGGTTTAGGGTTTAGGGCTGAGGGTTTAGGGTTTAGGGTTTTAAGGTTTAGAAGTTTAGGGTGCAGTTTTTAGGGTTGAGGGTTTTGAGTCTAGGGTTTTAGTAGATCAACCCAATACACGAGGGGTCGGACGTGTGGCTTTGCTGGCCATAGGCTCGCGAAGCCTTCTGCGACGTGCTCGCAAGACTGGAGCTCTGCACGCCGCCGACTGAGCTCACGCTGGTCTGCCACGTCGGTGTCATCCCCTTGACTAAACCTTAAGCCCCGAAACCCTGAACGATCTACACCCCTAAAGTCCAAACCCCAAACCCTAAACCGGGGTGCTTGGGGTGTAGGTCCGGTTTGGGGCTCAGGGCTGCAATGCTCGTCCTCCAGAGAGGGCAGCCGCCGCCCCCCCCCCCCCCCCCCACGGCCCCGCCACTCTGAACCCTAAACCCTAAACCCTAAACCCTAAACCCTAAACCCTAAACCCTAAACCCTAAACCCTAAACCCTCAACTCCAAACCCTAAACCCTAAACTCAGAAGCCGAAACCCTAAGGGATGCTGGCTGCTGTGAGCATTACTGGCGGCAGCCGAGCCTGCAGCACTCCTTCTCTGTCTGGTCCGATCCCCGAAGCTTCGGGTACCCCTAACCCTAAACCCCAAACCCGAAACCCTAAGCCCTAAACCCTAAACCCGAAACCCTAAACCCTAAACTCAAAACCCAAAACCCTAAACCCTAAGCTTGTTGCGGGTTGAGGGTTCAAGGAGCTTGGGGGGTTGAATCCTCGGGATCCCAAAGCTTGAAAAGTTCAGGGGTTCAGAGTCTCTAGGGTTGAGGGCTTAATCCCTACATCCCCGGTTCCTAAACCTTGAGGCCTCGCCCTTGAACCCCTAAGGGTTTAGGGTTTAGGGTTTAGGGTTTAGGGTTTAGGGTTTAGGGTTTAGGGTTAGGATTGTCTGAGATGTTGCTGTAAGGTAAACCCTAAGCCCTCAACCCTCAACCCTCAACCCTACACCCAGGGTCAGAGTTCAAAGCTCTCGGCTTTGGGGTTCTGAGTGCATGGGTTTCAGGAGATCTCAATCTAACACTCGCAGCCCTCAATCCTAAGTGCTCAGCTTCGGGCTTGGGGCTTAGGGTTTAGGGTTTAGGGTTTAGGGCTATTCAGGCTGCAGAGGTCGAGGACCTTAGTTTTCTTTGGGGGGGTTTGCAACCCCAGGCCCAGCAAAACCTAAGCAGGCCTAGGGTTTAGGGTTTAAGGTTCAGGTCTTAGGGCTTAAAGCTTAGGGCTTAGGGTCTAGGGTTTGGGTTTAGGGTTTGGGGTTTAAGATTTAGAGGTTTTAGTGTGCGCTTCGCACGGTTTTTGCGAGCCTTTCTTGGCACAAAGCCCTTAAACCCTTCAACCCTTGACCCCTTAAACCCTTAAACCCTTAAGCCCTTAAACCCTTCAACCCTTCAACCCCGTAAACCCCTAAACCCTCAAACCCTTAAACCCCGTGAAACCCTTAAACCCTTAAACCCTTAAAGCCTTAAACCCTTAAACCCTTACACCCCTAAACCCCTAAACCCTAAACCCTAAACCCCAAAACCCCCCAAAACTCCTGGACCCCTCGTGCACGGCCATCCCCAGGCGCAAGAACCGGCGGAGCGCGCGGTTCCTCCGGGATTGGGCCCGGGCCCCTGGTTCAGGGTTTAGGGTTTTAGGTTTAGGGTTTAGGGTTTGGGGTTTGGGGTTTAGGGTTTAGGGTTTAGGGTTGTCTTAGGGGTTCAGGGCCTTCGGTTTGGGGGAGGAAGTTAAGGGGGTTTAGGGGCTCTTCAGGGCGTTCAGAGATTAGGGGGGGTAGGGGGGTTCAAGGGACTGCAGGGCTTCAGGGGCTTCAGGGGCTTCAGGGTTTAGGCGGTTCAGGGGGTTTGGGGGTTCTTCGGGGGTTCTTCGGGGCTCAGGGGGGTTCAGGGCGTTCAGGGTTTGCGAACCAGCTCAAAGCCCAAACCCTAAACCCTAAGCCCTAAACCCTAAACCCTAAACCCTAAACCCTAAACCCTAAACCCTAAACCCTAAACCCTAAACCCTAAACCCTAAACGTTGAGGGGTTGCGAACCCCAAGTGCTTCTTTCCAGGCCCGCCATGCCGAGGACGTCAACACCTTGTCGTCGCCTGGCTCAGCGGTTTTCCCCTGGGGACCTATCATAGGTTTTGGGGTTCAGGGTTTACAGTTTCGGATTCAGGGTTTAGGGTTTGGGGTTCAGGGGTTTAGGGTTCAGGGGTTTAGGGTTTAGGGTTTAGGGTTTAGGGTTAGGGTTTTGGGTTTGCGGTTTCGGATTCAAGGTTTTGGGTCTAGGGTTCGGGTTTTGGGTTTAGGGTTTCGTGGGTTTAGTGGTTCATGGGATTAGGCTTTCATGGGTTTAGGGTCGAGGGATTTCAGATTTATGCGACTAAGCCCTAAACCCCAACCTACAAAGCAAGCAACGCATGAGATTTGTTCAAATGCCCTTTTCACTCGCGCTTACGTCGAACGTCGCCGCGAAAAAGCCTAAACCCTAAAGGGTTTAGGGTTGAGGGTTTAGGGTGTAGGGTACCCCTGACCGTCAACACACCCTGAAAATCTAGGGTGGATGTCGGGGTTCAGGTGTTTAGGGCTGGGTTGCATTGTATACGCCCCATGAAGCAAAAGATCGCACCATGCTGTTCGGATTTAGGGTTTAGGGTTTAGGCCCCAAGTGGTTCTTCCCCCTCGTCCCTGAACAGACGGCTTCCGCACCCAAACCCCAAGGGGTTCGAGGTACCTCCCCCTCATCGACCAGAGCTTGAACTCCCTCCTCTTCTACAGGCGCCACTTTTTGGGGGCGGTTCAGGGTTCAGGGTTGAGGGTTTAGGGTTTAGGGTTTGGGGTGTGGGGTCTAGGGCACCAACGCCCGAACCCTAAAGCCTCAGCAAACCTCGAGAACATGCGCCCTGGGCGTTGATAGGCTTTAGGGATATAGGGTTTAGGGTTTGAGGTTTAGGGTTTAGGGTTTAGGGTGTAGGGTAGTTTCCTTTAAAGGGTTCTGAAGCATGGGCCCGTATTTTGCATAGGGCTTATAGGGGGTAGAAAAAAGGGTTTGTTCAGGGGGAGGTTCGGGGCTATGAGCTGGGTGGGTGGGGGGTCAGTGGGGGGACTTGGAGGGTTTCGGGTTTTGGTTGAATTCGCCTCCAAGCGAAGCCCGAAACCCTTGCAAAGCCCCGTAGACCCGGTAAGCCCTGTAAACCCTAGCAGACCTCCATCCCTGAACCCTAAAACCCTACACCCTACACCCTAAACCCTAAACCCAAGCAAGACCTAAAACCTTGCGGGCGCTCCCTCTCACAGGCCGGTGCTCTGATCCCAATATTTTTTTCGTATCTTCGGCGGTACCTCAAATATTGGGGCCAATAGTACAATGGTTCCCTTCTAGCTCTAAAGCCCCATAGCCCTGCGGCCTAAACGGTTAAGGCTAAAACCCAAGCCCTAACCCCAAAAACCCTAAGCCTCTTAAACCCCTAAACCCTAACCCCCAAAAACCCTAAGCCTCTAAACGCCTAAACCCCAAAGCCCAAAGCCCTAAATCCTAAACCCTAAACCCTCAACCCTCAACCCTAAACCCTAAACCCCTGATTTGGTGATTGCCCTGGCAGGCTCAAGGACCAACTCGGGCTCAAGACGCTGTGGGTGCCGCACCTCTACGAGAACGCCTGGCAGCAGGATGTTTTGGGAATTCGGTTTTTGTGGGGTTTAGGGTTTAGGGCTTAGGGTTTAGAGTTTGGGGTTTAGGGTTTAGGGTTTAGGGTTTGGGGCTTCGGGATGTTTAGGTATAGAGCTGGTGTGGATTATAGGGTTTGTGGTTCAGAGGTTTTGTTGCTGAGGCTTTCAGGCTCTGGGATTCAGGAAGGACACCCCGAAACCCTAGCGCCTAGGCTCTAAAGCTTCGCACAGTTATCCTCGTTCAGTGGGTTCGCTTCTTCGTGGCAGGACGGGGACATCGACAAGTTTGGGCGTTGGGAAGGCTGGACATTCCGTAAACTTTTAACCCTAAACCCTAAAGCCTAAACCCTAAAGCCTAAAGCCTAAACCCTAAACCTTAAATACTTGCAACCCAAACCCTTGACGCCCTTGCTCGCGTAGTTCGACCCTCTGCACTGGTGGGCCCGTCGACCTCGATGGTGAACGCCTTCCTAAACTCGCAAGTGCAGACCCCCGAAATTTAAGAGCCTCCGGCTCAAGCCGCCGACCCCACTGGAGCATAGTTGAGATGGGTGGGGGTGGGGGGGGGGGGCGTGGGGGGGTGGGGGAGGAGGGGGTGGGGGGGGGAGTGGTGGGGGGGGGGGGGTGGGGGTGGGGGGGGGTGGGGGGGGGGGTGGGGGTGGGGTGGGGGGGTGGGGGTGGGGGGGGAGGGGGGTGGGGAAAACGCTGATTTTGCTGAGGGCGCCCCTACCCCCCTGTGCTGAACCGCCTGTTTATGCTGTGCGGGTGGCGCGGTCCTCCACGAAAAAATTGTGCACCGACCCCCCCTACCCCCCCCCCCCCCTGGAATTTTTGGGGGGTAAGGAGGGAAAGAGGGAGGTTTTCACCTCCTCAAACCCATCCAACACGCCACCAGGGTCGGCGGACCCTAAGCCCTAAGCCCTGAGCCCTAAACCCTGAGCCCTAAACCCTAAACCTTGAGCCCTAAACCCAAAACCCTGAGCCCTAAACCCCAACCCCCAAATCCTGAGCAAAAAGCCTTGACCTCTGAGCCTTGAACCCTAAACCCGAAACCCTACAACCCCACCCTTCCGTCCAGAACCCACCCCCTCAGCCACCTCAAAAAACCCTGTTCTCCCATCTCAAAACGTTTCGGTCTCAAACCTTTCGCTCAAAACGTTATTGGGACCCAAACCCCATACAACTTCTATGAGCCCCTGAACGGCAGGGTCGTTCCACAAGCACCTCAACTTTGTGCTGGATTCGCTCATCCTAGAGGCCTCCGAGGGTTTTAGGGTTTAGGGTTTAGGGTTTAGGGTCTATAAGGTTCAGTGTGTAGGGTTTCAGGGCTCCCCTCTACCCTGCATGGCACGGTTGAGGGTTCAGGGCTTCTGGTTGTCGGGGTTGTTGGGGGCGAGGTTCGGGGAGGAGCTTGCCCCCCAGACACCCTCCCAATCCTTTTTAGAGAGAGAGAGAGAGAGAGAGAGAGAGAGAGAGAGAGAAAGAAAGAGAGAGAGAGAGAGAGACAGCGAGAGAGGGTCAGGCACCCGCCCAATCCTGTTTTGAGAGAGAGAGAGAGAGAGAGAGAGAGAGAGCGAGAGCGAAAGCGAGAGAGCGAGAGAGGGAGAGAGACCTTCGCTAAACCCGAAACCCCACACCCCAAACCCTACCAGACGGGGATTTTAGGGTGGAAGTGTTTGGACTTCTCGGGCTTTAGGGTTTGGGGTTTGAGGTTTGGAGTTTATGTTGGGATTTCCTCCCAACACTGGGTCCCAAGGTTTAGGGCATATCCGGTGCGGTATTGCCAGTATAGTACAACCCCTTTATATACCTGATAGAGTCCCTACATACCTAAGTCGCCCCCCAAATAACCCCTAAATAACCCCTAAGGTCCCTTATAAGGGTCCCTTCTTCAGTCCCTTGAAACTATAGTTAGGGATGATATCAAGTAGGGTTTATATTTCTTGTATCCCCAGAAGGACACCAAGTATATACACTCACCAATATTAAACAGGAACCTTATAGACACTCACCAGAAACAGTGATATAAACCCTGCTTCAAATAGGGGGGATGATGTTGGCCCCTTAGGCTTCGGTGTAGGAAGATGCCAGCGCCTGGGGAAGACCGTGTAACCGCAGCATACTGACTTGGCTCCTGAACCCTAAACCCCAAACCCCAAACCCCAAACCGCAAACCCAAACCCCAAACCCCAAACCCCAAACCCCAAACCCCAAACCCCAAACCCAAAACCCTAAACCCTAAAGCCTAAACCCTAAACCCTAAACCCCAAACCCCAAACCCCAAACCCCAAACCCCAAACCCCAAACCCTAACCCTATCCCCAAGAGGATTTCTGGAAGCCCAAATGTGTAGCCTCGCGTTGAGGGCATCACCGACAAGAGACACCTGTTCCTCGTGGATCCGGAAGATACCCACCCCCAGGCACTGTCGGATCTGTGTGAGAACGGCTTCTACCATAGGGTACTAGTCTTAAAGAGCGACCCATTTGACTCTTGAGTTCTGAAGGCCTGCAAATCCAGAGACTCTGGGGTTATTTGGTTACAGCACACTCCATGAAGAAGTCAGAAAAACGATCCCACAAGTCCAGCCTCTGGAGGCTTGTTCAGGCTCGAAGCCCTAAGAGAGTCTTCCCTAGAAAGCGGGTGTCCCGGAAGTGTTCGAAAACAGTTAAAAGAATAGGTAAGAGAAGAGCAGGCATCTCACACGTGAGAGCACATTCTGTCTGTCTGTCTACCTATGTACCTATGTATACACAATGTTAAAGTATATCCTATGGCTCTAGTCTACTGTATGAAAAACATTCACATCACTTCTTTCGATTGCAGTCGCAGTGAGAGGTTATTTTGAACTGAGAAGTAGATGGAGAAAGGACCAGAAATGGACTTGTGCAATCAATAGCTAACCCAGTATATAATATGTATTCAATCGCACATAGCAACATGACAAACAACGCCGCGATCGACCCGCGAGATTTCCTCGGGCACCAAACGCATGCGACACCACGTAATCTGAGAGCTTTTGGCACGTTCGAGGCCGACAAGACCATGCGTTGCCACGTGATTTGCGGGTTTTTGGCACGTTCTAGGCCGACAAAACCATGTGATGCCACGACAATTGCGAGGTTTAGGGCGTGTCCCGGCCAAACAAAAGCATGCCCCCTAAACCTGGGTTTAGTCAGCTGGTACCCTAAACCCTAAACCCTAAACCCTAAACCCTAAACCCTAAACCCTAAACCCTAAACCCTAAACCCTAAACCCTAAACGCTAAACCCTAAACCCTAAACCCTAAACCCTAAACCCTAAACCCAAAATTCTAAACCCTAAACCTGGGTTTAGTCAGCTGGTAGGGGTTGGAGGTGGGACTGACAGAGGGACTCCTAGAAAGAGTCCCTTAGTTCTGCCACCCAACAGCAACCTCAACAAAAAAAAGCCCCGGCAGACAAAAACCCTGGATCTAGGAACCCTAAACCCTAAACCCTAAACCCTAAGCCCTAAGCCCTAAACCCTAAACCCTAAACCCTGAACCCTGAACCCTGAACCCCAAACCCCAAATTCTAAGCCCTAAACCCTAAAGCCCTCTATACTTCCAAGGATTCCTTGCAGAGGTCCCTCCTTTGGCTTCTCTAAGCCCTGCAACCTGCCGTGTAGGGTTTAAGGTTTAGGGTTTAGGGTTTAGGGTTTAGGGTGTAGGGTTTAGGGTTTAGGGTTTAGGGTTTAGGGTTTAGGGTTTAGGGTTTAGGGTTTAGCGTTTAGGGTTTAGGGTTTAGGGTTTAGGGCTTAGGGCTTAGGGTTTAGGGTTTAGGGTTCTGCATCCTGAGCTCTGAAGCTCTCAAACCTTAAGCTCTAATCTTCTGAGCCTCAAAGCCGAAAGTTCTAACACCTAAACCCTAAACCCTAAACCCTAAACCCTAAACCCTAAACCCTAAACCCTAAACCCTAAACCCTAAACCTTAATGCTCTGAGCCCCTACTGAGCCAGCTGCGCTGGCCAGGTCGCTCCGTGGACGCGAGGCCTCGCGTGGCAAGAGCATGTGAACGAAGGGCATTTGCAGGTTTAGGGTTTAGGGTTTAGGGTTTAGGGTTTAGGGTTTAGGGTTTAGGGTTTAGGGTTTAGGGTTTAGGGTTTAGGGTTTGGGAGTGGGAGTTTTGGCTTTAAAGTGTGATTTCTTTGACGAAACGTTCTAATTCAGTCAAGGGTTTGGATCGGGATTTCAGTAAGTCGGGGTTCACATCTTTGTGCGGAGCCTGACCCTAAACCCTAAACCCTAAACCCCCTAAACCCCCTAAACCCCCTAAACCCCCTAAACCCCCTAAACCCCCTAAACCCCCTAAACCCCCTAAACCCCCTAAACACCCTAAACCCCCTAAACCCCCTAAACCCCCTTAACCCCCTAAACCCCCTAAACCCCCTAAACCCCCTAAACCCCCTAAACCCCCTAAACCCTAAACCCCCTAAACCCCCTAAACCCCCTAAACCCCCTAAACCCCCTAAACCCCCTAAACCCCCTAAACACCCTAAACCCCCTAAACCCCCTAAACCCCCTTAACCCCCTAAACCCCCTAAACCCCCTAAACCCCCTAAACCCCCTAAACCCCCTAAACCCTAAACCCCATAAACCCCCTAAACCCCCTAAACCCCCTAAACCCCCTAAACCTCCCTAAACCCCCTAAACCCCCTTAACCCCCTTAACCCCCTAAACCCCCTAAACCCCCTAAACCCCCTAAACCCCCTAAACCCCCTAAACCCCCTAAACCCTAAACCCTAGGTGCCCAAAGAGGGCCCAAGGTTTAGAGCAGCTCCTGACAGCCTTCTGGTGGTTCGGCCTGGGGTCATACAATGGCATGAAGAGCCCTGGCCTGCCGTCCTCGCGAGCCGCGGTTTAGGGTTTAGGGTTTAGGGTTTAGGGTTTAGGGTTTAGGGTTTAGGGTTTAGGGTTTAGGGTTTAGGGCGAGGAGGCGAATGCCTTGAGGCATTCCCAGCTCTTTTAAGTGATTTAGGGTTTAGGGCTTAGGGTGTGAAATTTTGGGGGGATCGAGGGGGTTTAGCTGAATCGGGATCTACGCGGTCAGCATGAGATTTGAAAGCACGAGCGCGTCATTAGAGCCTGGGAGACATGTTGATGGATTCCTAAGCCCTAAAACCCTAAACCCTACCCCCTAAGTCCCAAGCCCCAAACCAAAACAGGAAGCACTCAGGGTTTAGGGTTTAAGGTTATTCTTGTGGGTTTTAGGACTTAGATTTTTGGCTTTAGGCTTTCCTGAAACCCCAAACTTCTCAAACCGGAGCCTCAAACTCATAAAGCTCCCCAGAACCTCGAGGCCACTCCTGTACAAGGGCTTCGAGGTTTTTGGGTTTAGGGTTGTAAACCCTAAACCCTAAACCCTAAACCCTAAACCCTAAACCCTAAACCCTAAACCCTAAACCCTAAACCCTAAACCCTAAACCCTAAACCCTAAACCCTAAACCCTAAACCCTAAACCCTAAACCCTAAACCCTCAAAACGGTTTGCCAGCGCGGCCTTGGCGTCGGGAGGATACCACGGAGGAGAGGCCTTGCACGGGCGGACGAGAAGTTTTTGTTGAGCTTTCGGGGGGAGGCTTCTCAGGTTTGGGGTTTCGGGTTCGCTACGTGTTCTGTGCGCACCATCACGCTTCATGGGTTCCCCTACTACTCCCCTCAAAGCTACCCCCCCCCCCCTCCCCCGCTCGCAGGTTCCCCCCACAATTGAGGCCACCCAGGGATAACCAAGCCCAACCAAGGTTATGTAAGGGGGGGAACCTAGTGGGGGTGGTATGATGGGGGGCCTAAAACCCTGAACCCTAAACCATAAACTCTCAACCCAAGAGGGGGTAGTAAGGAAACCCATGAACACAGTGTGTGCATTGGGGTTTGCTCTTTCGTTTGGTGGTCTTTCCCAAGCCACCCACCCAGCTCTCAGCCTTGAATTCACGGGTTTCGGCTTGGGGTTTAGGGTTGGGGTTGAAGGTTGAGAGTTGAGGTTGAGGGTTTAGGGTTCAAAAGTTTTCTGGAGTTGTTTTCTCAGTGCGCCTCAGTCTTGCAATTTGAAGTGGGGATTGGGAGTAGACCTGTGTGTTGTCTCCATCAGGCAGCCGTGGTAGAGACAGCCGCAAGCAAAGGCATCACAAAAGTCATCGGTTTCCCTACTAACCCCCTCTATACTACCCCCCCCCCCCGAGGTTTCCCCCCTTAAATCATGGGGGGGGGGAACCTAGGGGGGGGGGGGGGGGTAGTGTAGAGGGGAAACCCTAAACCCTAAACCCTAAACCCTAAACCCTAAACCCTAAACCCTAAACCCTAGAGCCCCACCCCAAAAGGGACCGTAAGTTAGAGAGCTACCCAAGTGCAGCCAAGGAACCCTAAACCCTAAACCCTGCAACCCTAAACCCTAAACCCTAAACCCTAAACCCTAAACCCTAAACCCTAAACCCTAAACCCTAAACCCTCAACCCTAAACCCTAAACCCTAGACCCCAGACCCTAAACCCTAAACCCAAAAACCCTGCAAGGGAGTTTTCAGCAGGTGGACGCAGTCGTTGTGCCGGCCCCTGCCTGGGCAGCCTCGCCGTTCCGCGAGGCGCCATTTCGGAGGGGTTCAGGGTTTCGTAGGTTTAGGGTTTAGGGTTTGGGTTTAGGGTTTAGGGTTTAGGGTTTAGGGTTTAGGGTTTAGGGTTTAGGGTTAGGGTTTAGGGTTTAGGGTTTAGGGTTTAGGGTTTAGGGTTTAGGGTTTAGGGTTTAGGGTTTAGGGTTTAGGGTTTAGGGTTTAGGGTTTAGGGTTTAGGGTTCAGGGTTCAGGGTTCAGGGTTTAGGGTTTAGGGTTTTAAGTTAAGGGTTAGGGTTCAGGCTTTTAGGATTTTCGGGTTTTAGGGTTAAGGGCTTTTTTGGTGTTTTAGGGTTTAGGGTTCTAGGATTAGAGTTTTAGGGTTTGGAGTTTAGGGTCTAGGGTTGGAGTTTCAGGGTTAGGGTTCGAGTCTTTGGGTTTTAGGGTTTAGGGTTATGGCTCATTATGGTTCGGGTTCAGGGCTTCGGGTGTAGGGTGTAGACGCCCCCCGCCCTGCCTTCAACCCTCAGCCCTAAACCCTGAACCCTCACCCACCAACTAGCCATCTACCCACTGGAGGCTGCAGCCTGACTGGGGACATTGAGAGTTTAGGGCTGAGGGGCCCGAAACACCTAGGCCCAAAACCCCAAATCCTAAACCCTAAACCCTAAACCCTAAGCCCGAAACCCGAAACCCTAAACTCTACCAAGAATCCTACGCAGCCCGAAGCCCTCAGTGCCAATCGCCCTAAGCCCTAAGCCCTAAGCCCTCAGCCCTAAGCCCTAAGCCCTAAGCCCTAAGCCCTAAGCCCTAAGCCCTAAGCCCTAAGCCCTAAGCCCTAAGCCCTAAGCCCTAAGCCCTAGCCCTAAGCCCTAAGCCCTAAGCCCTAAGCCCTAAGCCCTAAGCCCTAAGCCCTAAGCCCTAAACCCTAAACCCTAAACCCTAAACCCTAAACCCTAAACCCTAAGCCCTAAACCCTAAACCCTAAACCCTAAACCTAAAAGGAGGCATTTTGGCTCGCTGCGTCCCTCACAGGCTCATCCAGCGAAGTGTAGCTGCGGTCTAGGGTTTCGGGTTTAGGGTTTCGGGTTTAGGGTTTAGGGTTTGGGACTCAGGGTGTAGGGGCCAGAATGTTTCAAGTCCTTAATCCGAAACCCAGCCCTTCACAACACTGAAGTCTCAAACAGAAGCGCAGCGGTCGGGCCCTCTGGTTGCCTTGCAACCCTAAACCCTAAACCCTAAGCCCTAAGCCCTACGCCCTAAGCCCTAAGCCCGAAGCCCTAAACCCACCTAAACCCCCCTAAACCCCCCTAAACCCCCCTAAACCCCCTTAAACCCCCTAAACCCCCCCCCTAAACCCCTCTAAACCGCCCTAAACCGCCTACAGAGTCAGAGGCTACCATGACAATTCCGTGCTAACGTGACAAGGTTGCTACCTGCAGTGACAAGCTTTGTCAGGGTTCATGTGACAAGGTTGTCGGTAGCCGTTTTTTGGCTCGTTCGGCTCCTTGGCTGCTGCCCTTTTCGGGCTGCCCTCCTGGAGGCCATCCCCTGCTGCAGTCTCAGTTCCCAAAACTGGTTTTCTGAGGTCAAGGATCGGCGCTAGTTTCGGGGCCCAAATCCAGTTTCAGTGCCCAAAACTGGTTTTCTGAGGTCAAGGATCGGCGCTAGTTTCGGGGCCCAAAACCAGTTTCAGTGCCCAAAACTGGTTTTCTGAGGTCAAGGATCGGCGCTAGTTTCGGGGCCCAAAACCAGTTTCAGTGCCCAAAACTGGTTTTCTGAGGTCAAGGATCGGCGCTAGTTTCGGGGCCCAAAACCAGTTTCAGTGCCCAAAACTGGTTTTCTGAGCTCAAGGATCGGCGCTAGTTTCGGGGCCCAAAACCAGTTTCAGTGCCCAAAACTGGTTTTCTGTGGTCAAGGATCGGCGCTAGTTTCGGGGCCCAAAACCAGTTTCAGTGCCCAAAACTGGTTTTCTGAGGTCAAGGATCGGCGCTAGTTTCGGGGCCCAAAGCTAGTTTCAGTGCCTGAAGGCTTCGACCTCCCATGATCCTGAACCCTGAGCCCAAGACAGCTTTGGAGAGCTGCTTCTGGGCCACCGGGATGTTCCTATCGCAGCCAACCCCCATGCACAGCAGGGTCGCAGGCCTGTGCAGCGTTTGCGGGGTTGCGCATCTTAGACATTCTTCGTGCTTGCCGAACTTCAAATTTTCAGGCGGCGGGGCCAGGGGGGTGGGGCGAGGGGGGGGGGGGCGGGGCAGACAAAGCCTGTTGTGCAGCTTGAACTTGCGCATCGCCGTTTTCTTGCAGCTCTTTTGGCTCTGCAGAAGCAGAGGAGGCATGGGCACCATGCCTCGACCGCCGGCCCCAGGCCAGCTCGCACGTGCGTGGTAGATATCTATATCTATATATATATATATATATATATATGGAAACAACACAGAAGTACACAGGAGGCCCTTCTTGTGAGACGCCTTTGCGCAGAGCCTGCGGGCCGCCATGAGAATGTGTTTGGCAGAGCCCGAGGGCCGCCCGTGACTAGGAGGCAGAGCCTGCGGGCCGCCGCAACGAAAAGGGCCGAGCCTGCGGGCCGCCCGGAGTTCAAGGCAGAGCCTTCGGGCCGCCGCAACGACAAGGGCTGAGCGGCCGGAGTTCAAGGTAGAGCCTGCGGGCCACCCTGGCAGTGCCTTTGGGCCGCCCCATATAAATATTGTATTTATTGAGGGCTTATAGGGTCAGACTTGAAAACAGGCATGTTACAGGGCACAAAAAACAGTGTATATATATTTCCCTTTGGCCAGGCCGTGATCCCGAACAAGAGGGCCGCAGAGGAGGTGGACACGGACGTGAAGAGAATAGGAAGGAAAAAGGCTCCAAGAAGGACAACAAGGACAAGAAGGACAAGAAGGACAAGAAGGAGACGAAGGAGAAAAACAAAAAAAAGAGGCCAAGGACGCGTGCAGCAGCTACACCTACACGGACGCCAGCGACTCGGACCCGCCTGCGCCATCAGGGCGCGACATGCGCAAGCCGGCAGAGCCCCCGTCGCCGGAGGACTCCTCAGACTCCTCCGAAAAAACCGTGCCGGAAGCCAAGCCCAAGAGCGCCTCGCTTTCCGCACAGACTCAGGCCCAGCCGTCCCGCCGCCGGGGCGGCAAGGCCACGACTTACTGCGCTTTTTGCTGGCGTCGACCTGAGGGTGGTGTTGCTGGGATGAAGGCCCACCAACGGGGTGTCTACTGCAGGACCTGGCAAGTGCTTGAGCGGCAGCCGGGCACGCGGTGGCAAGATGCCAAGGAGCAAGCCGAAAGGGAGGCTGCGCTGGAGGAGGACCGCTGGCAGGCCAGGGTGCTTCGGAGCATCGCCAAGAACAAGGCGGCGGAGGAGCCAGAGGGCGAGGGGGGGGAGAGATCCTAGACGTGAAGAAGGAGCCCGGCTCGAAGGAGCATCTGCCCAAGAAGGATGGAACGAAGGAGAAAAAGGAGAAGAAGAAGAAGATGCCTGCGAGCAGCAGCCCGCCGCCTGAGAGGTCGCGAAGCAGGCGCCGCCGTGACGAGGATGGAAGCGACGAGGAGGAGGACCCTCGCGATAAGGGCGGCCGCTGGGAGAGGCTGCTGACGAGCATCTACGAGAGCACCCTGCGAGAGATCCGAAACTGGTCCTGAGGGTGCAACTCCGGTCTCTTGGCTGGCCGCTGGCCTCCATGCTTTCCAGGCCCCCCCCCCCTCCAACCCCCCCGCAAACCCCCCCCCCTCCCCCAAAAAATCAGTTTTGCAGATCCAAACTGGTTTTTGTTTGCCCAGCCCCCCACCCCTCCCTCCGCCCAAAAAAATCAGTTTTGGAGACCCAAACTGATTTTTATGAACGCTTGCTCTTGCCAGGCCAAGAAGAACAAGTGAAGCCGAAGTCGGCTGCAATAGGGGGCCTTGGGCGCAGAGTGCACAGACACTCAGGATGCGCTCAGGGAAAAAACATCACGTGTCAGACCTGTGAGCTGTTTCTTGTCGCTGAAGAACATCATTTCCAGAGAGGGGAGTCGGGGGAGGGTATGGAGGGTGGGGGGGGGGGAGGTAAGCAGGTGGGGAGGGGAGGGCAGCAAAAAGCAGCTTCAGCAGCTGCAGAAGCTTGTCGCCGTGGCATGCGACGCCTTGTCGCGGTAGGTATTTTCCATTGTCGCGGTTAAGTTTTGTGTCTCCTTGTCGCGGTAGCAGCACGCTCTCGCCTACAGAACCGCCCTAAGCCGCTCTAAACCACCCTAAACCGCCCTAAACTGCCCTAAACCACCCTAAACCGCCCTAAACCGCCCTAAACCGCCCTAAACTCTAAACCGCCCTAAACCCCCTAACCCTAAACTTAAAACCTAAACCAGCATGCTCCTCTGCGCCTGCCTGTGCGTCTTCGGCCTCTTTGTGGCTGCCGCTGGCCTCAGCGCGCCAGCGCCTTGCTAGCAGAAAGACCTTGCAACTTGACTTGCAGTTGCAAGCCAGGGTTTAGGGTTTAGGGTTTAGGGTTTAGGGTTTAGAAAGCTATAGTAAGGACCTTTGGGAGGGCTCTTGGGGTTTTAGCGTTTGAGGGTTCAACGGTTCAAGGGGTTGGCGCTTTACGCATATGTGGTGGAATCAGGGCTCAAGCGCCTCGCTGCCTCTAGAGAGCCCCAAACCCTTACCTAAAACCGTACACCCTAAGCCCGAAACCCTAAACCCTAAACCCTAAACCCTAAACCCTAAACCCTAAACCCTAAACCCTAAACCCTAAACCCTAAACCCTAAACCCTAAACCCTAAACCCTAAACCCTAAACCCTAAACCTAAAGCCCCTCCGAGTCGAAGATGGCTGAGGTGCACAACTGCTGGTGCGCAGGCTTTTCGGCGAAGACGGCCGTGCTGGGACAAGACGTGTGGCGCAGTCGCTATCGGTAGGGTTTAGGGTTTAGGGTTTAGGGTTTAGGGTTTAGGGTTTAGGGTTTAGGGTGTGTCAGGGGAGGGCGCGCGCTCGGGTGTGAAACACCCCGGGCCGCGCGCTCGCGTTGCCCGTCAACCCACCCCGGCCACCCAAACTATACTCTATTTGGGTTTAGGGTTTATGGAATTTACTTTCTTGTGCTCTGATGCTTGCTTTGATGTTTTTAAAGTTGCGCTGTTAGGGTTTAAGCTGGGGTTGGGGGTAGCCTCGGCCCTTTTCGGGCCTTCGGCGTGTCAGGGCCCGTAGAGGCCCTTATTTATTTGAAGGTCAGGGAAACCCTTTGTGTCTGCTCTTGGATTCCCCTTCTTTAAGGGCCTCAATTAAGCATCGATTTCACTACCAAGAAATCGCATTTTTCATTGCGGGTACGGGCATCCTGGGGTCCCCCTTCTTTTAGGGGGCCTTGTGAAGCCTTTTGAAGCATTTTGGTGGCTCTTGGGGTCTCTCGGGGCCTTGTTCGGACCTTCGGCGTGTCAGGGGCCGTAGAGGCTTTATTCATTTAAAGGTCAGGGAACTTATTAATGAGTTTTTCGCCAATGAGTATTTCAATCGCTAGGGTTTAAGCTCGGGTTCGGGGTAGCCTCGGCCCTTTTCGGGCCTTCGGCAAGTTAGGGCCCGTAGAGGCCCTTATTTGCTTGAAGGCCTTGGCAGGGTTTTGCGGTGTTAGGGTTTAAGCTGGGGTTCGGGGTAGCCTCGGCCCTTTTCGGGCCTTCGGCACGTTAGGGCCCGTACTTTCTTGTGCTCTGACGCTTGCTTTGATGTTTTTAAAGTTGCGCTGTTAGGGTTTAAGCTGGGGTTGGGGGTAGCCTCGGCCCTTTTCGGGCCTTCGGCGTGTCAGGGCCCGTAGAGGCCCTTATTTATTTGAAGGTCAGGGAAACCCTCTGTGTCTGCTCTTGGATTCCCCTTCTTTAAGGGCCTCAATTAAGCATCGATTTCACTACCAAGAAATCGCATTTTTCATTGCGGGTACGGGCATCCTGTGGCCCTGGGCCCTTGGGCCGGTTGGCCCGGCAAACCCTTGGCCCGGCCCTTGGTTCGGGGGCCCCTTGGCCCGGGAGGGCCTTGGCCCTGGCACCTTGGCCTTGGGTTCTGGCCCGGGACCCTTGGCCGGGGGACCCTTGGCTCGGGGGGACCCTTGGGCCAGGGGCACCAAGACCTTCCGGGGGCCCTTGGCCCCGGCAGCCCTTGGGCCGGGGGGGCCGGGGGGGGGCCCTTGGCCCGGCAGGCCCTTGGCCTGCAAACCCCTGCTTGGCCCGGGGGGCCCTTAAGCCCCTTGCCCGGGGGGCCCTTGGCCGGGGGGCCCTTGGCCCGGCAGGCCCTTGGCCGGGGGGCCCTTGGCCCGGGGGGCCCTTGGCCCGGGGGGCCCTTGGCCCGGGGGGCCCTTGGCCCGGGGGGCCCTTGGGGCGGCCAAAAATCCGACCCCAAAATCACGAAATTGAGCAACCAGCCTGCCTGGACCCCTCGCCAGCCTCCTGGTCCAGGAATCCAGCTGCCAGGGGCCAGGGGGCCCCCGGCGGGGGGGGCCCGGCAAACCCTGAACCCAAAACCCTGAACCACCTCCAGAGGCAAAGGGTTACGATTTGGGGTTATACTTTAGCTACGCTAAAGGTGGTCTGGGTGCCGGCCATCCCTTAGCCGAGTACTGACGTTGTCGTAAAAAAGGCCTATGTCCGTTGGCCTGTCCAGGACAGACGGTGAGGCTTAACCCTCACCTTTCCGTTTCTCTTTTCGCTTGGGCGCTCGGGCTGTAAGGCCCTCGGCCGAGCGTTCGGGGTCTGTCGCTCGACGGAAGCGACCCCTCACTTAGTTTAGGGTTTAGGGTTTAGGGCTTAGGGTTCAGGGTTTCGGGTGAGACTCCAAAACCCAGAAAAAAGCAGGTCGCTTGGAAGAACCAGGGTTTGTTCAGAAGAACGCGGTTCCCTAGTACGATGGGTTTTCTACGGGCTTCCGACGGGAATTTACGGGTTTCCAACGGGTTTATTTCAAATCCGGGTTCGGAAGAGCAGAGATAGTAGAACCAGGTTGTCATTGTAGAAACGCGGTTTGAAATCTTGGGTCTCCAAAACCCTAAACCCTAAACCCAAGTTTCCGAAGGGTGGGTCGACTACCTTGGAATGTCACTCACAAACCTTCAGGTTTCGACACCCAATCACCTAAAAAGCCTAAACTCTAAACCTACAGCCTATAAACCCTATAGACCCTAAACCCTGTCAACCCTCTAAACCCTCCAATCCCTAGCCCCCAATATCTTGAAGCCCCAAACCCTGAAAACTAAACCCTATAAACCCTCTAGACTCTAAACCCTCTAACCCCCAGACCCTCAGAATCCTGAAACCCTGAACCCGATGATGGCTAAACCCTAAACCCTAAACCCTAAACCCTAAACCCTAAACCCTAAACCCTAAACCCTAAACCCTAAACCCTAAACCCGAAACCCGAAACCCGAAACCCGAAACCCTAAACAACCAATGATGGCTTAGGTGGCTCGTGGGGGGATATGGCGGAGGCCGCCGACAGCTCTCGAAGTTGGGCTTGCGGCATTGTTGCGGCTTCGGGTTTAGGGTTTACGGTTTAGGGTTTAGGGTTTAGGGTTCAGGGTTTAGGGTTTAGGGTTTAGGGCCGGGTTTAGGGTTTAGGGTTTTAGGGTTTAGGGTTTAGGGTTTTGGGGGTCGTTAAGGCGCAGGCCCCAACCCTGGGAGAAGCGGACAAGTCCTGAAACGAGGTTTAGGGTTTAGGGTTTTCGTTTTTAGGGTTTAGGGTTGGTCTCACCTTGACTTGGCATACTGGATCTTGGGCGTTCCGCTTCCTAATCTGCAATTGAGGAGATGTTGGGGAAGGCAGCCGGCCTGGCCCCTAAGCCCTACCGGGAGGTTCATGGTACTCATCAACCAGTTGTAACTGTACGTATATCTGCACTTGTAACCAGATTAGGGCACTTGAGGGGCTCATAAGTGGGTTATTAGAAGTGCAGTTATAGTTGGTTAATAAGTACCCTGAACCTCCAAGTAGACCCTAAACCCTAGACCCAAACGCCGAATACCAGACTGGTGTAGGTTTGAAAGCGCACTTCTATTTTCGTTACCCCCAAGCTCGAGATAGACCTTGACAGAAACCTAACTCATTATGGAGGCCCCCCCAAACCCATCCTCTGGTTTAAGCCATGAACCCTGAACCCCTAAACCCTAATTAAACCCTAAACCCCAAACCCTAAACCCTAACACCCTAACACCCTAAACCCTAAACCCAAAACCCAAAACCCTATAAGTAAATCGAAGGCTAGAGCCGCCAGGACTGAGCATGGCAGATGCATCGAGCAACTCCTGGGATATCTGTGGTACTGGGAGCAGCACAGACGCCGGGCTGCGGTTTAGGGTTTACGGTTTAGGGTTTAGGGTTTAGGGGTTTCGGGGTTTAGGGGTTTAGGGGTTTAGGGGTTTAGGGGTTTAGGGGTTTAGGGGTTTAGGGGTTTAGGGGTTTAGGGGTTTAGGGGTTTAGGGGTTGAAGGCTTAGGGTTCTTCACCCTGAAAGGAAATCCCTAAACCTGAAACCCTAAACCCTAAACCCTAAACCCTAAACCCTAAACCCTAAACCCTAAACCCTAAACCCTAAACCCGAAACCCTAAACCCTAAACCCTAAACACCAAATCTTGCACCCTAAGCCCTAGACACCAAATCTTATCAACCCAAGAGGCCGGAGCCTCCCGTCCCCTCTGAGGTTAGTTTCATGGGCCCTTAATTTGGCCCTAAACCCTAAACCCTAAACCCTAAACCCTAAACCCTAAACCCTAAACCCTAAACCCTTAAACCCCTAAACCCTTTAAAAGGTTCTGATGTGTTTATCAGCTCTTAGTTTGTGTAGGGTATATAAGGGGTACTCTTCTTCAGGCCCATACTAAGGCACCATGTCGCTACCCCGAGATGCCCTGCGCCTGCGCACCCCTAGGAATTCAGCACGCGCGTGTGGCGCTACTCGGGCCACGTCTGGGAGGAGCTTGGGGTCGGGGGTGGAGGGTGGAGGTGCTAAGTGCAACTAGGGTTTAGGGTTTAGGGCTTAGGGTTTAGGGTTTAGGGTTTAGGGTTTGGGGTTTAGGGTTTAGGGTTTAGGATTTAGGGCTACAACCTGGACCCTGAAGACCCCTAAACCTTCGACCCTCAAAACCCCCCGAGCCCAGACTACCGGCCCCAGAGCCTCAAGCCCGAGACCCTGTTGCAGGAGGGTTTAGGGTTTAGGAGGGTTTAGGGGGGGCTTTGGGTTTGGGAGGGTTTAGGGTTTAGGGTTTAGGGTTTAGGGTTTAGGGTTTAGGGTTTAGGGTTTAGGGTTTAGGGTTTAGGGTTTAGGGTTTAGGGTTTAGGGGTAGGGTTTAGGGTTTAGGGCTAGGTTTTAGGGTTTAGGGAGTTTTAGGGTTGAGGGTTTAGCAGGGTGCAGGCGTTAAGGTGTAGTCAGAGCCTTGAAAGAAGTGCGGCAGAATGTTTCACGTGCTGCCCACTTGGCATTGATATCAGTACCAGTGTGGGAAGAGTTTGCAAGTTCTTCCCGAGCGCCTGAGTGGCTGGTGACAAAGAAATTGGGAATTGGTCCTAAACGCTAAACCCTAAACCCTAAACCCTAAACCCTAAACCCTAAACCCTAAACCCTAAACCCTAAACCCTAAACCCTAAACCCTAAACCCTAAACCCTAAACCCTAAACCCTAAACCCTCAACCCTCAACCCTCAGCCCTCAGCCCTCAACCCTCAACCCTCAACCCTCAACCCTTAACCCTAGACCCTAAACCCTAAAACCCCTAAACCCTAAGCTGTGAGAGGCGCTGCCGGAGGGGTCGCCGATGTTTTCGGCACGTCGTGGGCTTGCGGTGACAGCCGGGCTCTCGAAGTGCCCCGGTCTTCGGGTTTAGGGTTTAGGGTTTAGGTTTAGGGTTTAGGGTTTAGGGTTTAGGGTTTAGGGTTTAGGGTTTAGGGTTTAGGGTTTAGGGTTTAGGGTTTAGGGTTTAGGGTTTAGGGTTTAGGACTAGGGTTTCGGGGTTAGGGTTCAGGGTGCAGGATTCAGGGTTCAGGGTTGAGGGTGTATGTAGGAGTGGTTCAGGGTTCAAGGTTCGGATGCAGGATTCAGGGTCTCGGATGCGGGGGATATTTAGGGGATCTGCGGAGTTCTTCTTGCTTCCCTAAACCCTAAACCCTAAGCCCTAAACCTTTTCCACGCATAAGAAACTCCATACAATGAAGACTCATCCTTGTTGTTGCAGTCACCTCTACAGTGTTCTTAGTACCCTGAACCTGAAACCCTAAACCCTTAACTCAGGCCTAGGCCGCCCCCCTACAGAAGGGGGGCGGCGCTTGAGCCCTTCGACCTCTATATGGCGAAAGTCGACCCAGGTCGCTTGCCCGCCTCCTGCAGTCCGGAGGTCGGTAGCACCCATGATGGGCTGGCATTTTGGGCGGGGGTACGCCCAGGGCCCCAGGCCAGGAGGACCCGGACCCTGCGCCGCAGTGTGGCCAGGGATCAGGGGGGCTTCAGGCTGGCCCAGGCAGGGTGGGGTGCTCAAATGTTGTTTTGTGCCTTGCCTGACGCCCCTGGCCCGTCAGGGGGCCCTGGCCCTACCTCTTAAACTTGCTGCAACCCTCCCTGAAACTGCCTAAGTTTTTAGAAGTGGGCTGTTGTCTGAGTTTAGGCCTAAACCCTAAAAGGAATAGGTTTGGGTGGCTTTGCCGCCTTGGACGGCGTGGGGTGGGAGAAAAGTGTTAGATGGCCCTCCACAATCGGGCCTAAGCTGCTCTTCGCACCTCACGAAGCTTTCGAGCTTGTTCCGAAACCTAATCTTCAAAGCATCTACGCCCTATCACAGCAAACCCTAAACCCTAAACCCTAAACCCTAAATCCTAAACCCTAAGCCCTAAACCCTAAAAAACCCTAAACCCTAAACCCTAAACCTTAAACCTTAACCCCTAAACCCTAAACCCTAAAACCCAAAACCTTGGGGTCCTTTTTGGTAAGGCACATCCCGATATTGCCTCTCTGTGCCTCAACCGAGGCTTTGGGTGATTGCGGGGAGGGATTCCGGGGCGCTGCTCTCTGACGTCTGGTCTTCCGCAGATGGGCTTGCCTGGACGCTGGGATGCAGTGGGGGGGAGGGGGAGGGAGGGAAACCCTAAACCCTAAACCCTGGGGAACCCTAAACCCTAAACCCTAAACCCTAAACCCTAAACCCTAAACCCCTAAACCCCTAAACCCCTAAACCCCTAAACCCCTAAACCCCTAACCCCCTAACCCCCTAAACCCCTAACCCCCTAAACCCCTAAACCCCTAAACCCCTAAACCCCTAAACCCCTAAACCCCTAAACCCCTAAACCCCTAAACCCCTAAACCCCTAAACCCCTAAACCCCTAAACCCCTAATCCTAAACCCCTAAACCCTAAGACCGCCCTGGAGTCCAAAAGCCTTGAAGCCCACGTACACCCCTAAACAGCACCCTTCAACCAGAGCACCCAGAGCTTGCAGGGTTTAGGGTTTAGGGTGTAGCAGTGGTCAGCTGTACGCAATTGTGTGCAGACATGCCCACCCCAAGACCACCCAAACACTACTCAAAACGAGCCAAAGTAGAGCCAGCCAAGCCAAAGCCAGCCCACATCCAAACACTTCTGCACTCAACGCTGTACTTCGGACCAACATCTAGCACGCTTCCTGATGTCATGGAGCCTGATGCCTTGTTGCAAGATGACATCTGAGAAGATGCCTTAGAAGAGATGTTAGATCTCGAGCTTTCGAGAGAGAAAATTAGGTTTTGCATTGGGAGACGTTTTCGCCGGAGGGCCTTCTCATTGTTCCATTCTCGACCTCGGAATATCAAGGCTGCATGGCGAAAGGCTTGTTGCTATAAGCACCGCCTTGTGAAAGTCATGTCTAGAAGCTTGCGAGAGCCAAATTAGCCTTTGCGTTGGGGGGTGTCTTCGGCCGGAGGGCCTTCTCCTTGTTTCTATTCTCGACGTCGGGATGTCATGGTGTAACTATAAACAGGCTTTGTGAAAGTCATGTCCAGAAGCTCACCAGAGCCAAATCGGCGTTTGCGTTGGGTTTAGGGTGTGTTTAGGGTTTATGGTTTAGGGCTTAGGGTTTAGGGCTTAGAAAAGCTCCCCTAAGAGGCCACTCCGAAACGCGCCCCCCTCCCCGGCCTCCTCCTTCACCCTAAACCATAAATCCTAAACCCTAAACCTTAAAGCCTAAACCCTAAACCTTGAACCTTGAACCCTAAACCCTAAACCCTAAACCCTAAACCCTAAACCCTAAACCCCAAACCCTAAACCCTAAACCCTAAACCCTAAACCCTAAACCTTAAACCCTAAACCCTAAACCCTAAACCCTAAACCCTAAAACCCTACACCCTACACCCTAAAACCTGAACCCTGAACCCTGAACCCTAAACCCTAAACCCTAAACTCGAAACCCGAAACCCGAAACACCCTAAACCCTCAACCCCCCCGAAGGACGCAGGAGGCCGCTGCCGCGGGCTTCGGCACCCGCGAGAGCCACAGTGTCGTTGAGCTGGGAGGTGCCCCTGGAGACAAAGACAGGGTTCAGGCTTTTCAGGGGCCTTAAACCCTAAACCCTAAACCCTCAACCCTAAACCCTAAACCCTAAACCCTCAATATATATATATATATATATATATACATATATATGTATATATATTTTTTTCATTTGTTTATTTATTTGTTTATTTATTTATCCATTTAAAACATGTACACCCTAATGAACACCCGGACCATCGACCACAAATCGTCTACCAACCCTAGATACTGCAATTCCGCCCAACTCGGCACAGGGCCCTTATTCCCTTGGGCTCCCTTTTTGACAGGCGTCCAGGTTTCCTTATAGGGTTGGGGTTTAGGGTTTAGAGTTTAGGGTTTGGGGTTTAGGGTTTGGGGTGTGGAGTTTAGGGTTAGGGTTTAGGGTTTAGGGTTCAAGGCCTCGGGTTTAGGGTTCCCGGCAGTTCAGAGTCCAGGGGGCAGGGCAAGGGCTTAGGGTTCAGTCGGCGTTTTAGGGTCTGGGTTTAGGGTTTAGGATTTAGGTTTAGGGTAGAAGCGGGTGAAGAAAATGAAAATCTTGATATTTTCTTCATGTTATGGAGTTTCGGGATTCTCTGGGCGGGTGGTATTTTTCCGTTACACGAACGTAATTGCTGGCCGGGGAATGCTTGGACTTGAGATGCTGAATCCTAAGCCCTAAACCCAAGCTAACCCCCTAAACCCCCAAAACCCTAAAACCCTAATGCTCAAAAATCCTAAAGCCCCTATGCAAGCCCTGTGGTTTGATGGCTGTGGTTTAGCGTTTCGCGGTTTGGGGAGTGTTTGGGGGGGGGGGGGGGGGGGGGGGTGGTTCGGTGGTTCGGGATTACAGTTCAAGGGTTGTGGGCGGGACTTTGGGTTTGGGGTTTGGGGTTTAGGGTTCAGGTGTTAGGGATTAGGGTTTCGGGTGTAGGGATCCGGGTTTAGAGTTTAGGGTCTAGGGCTTATAGAGAGTTTAAGGTGATTTTCGGGCTTGGAGTTGGGTTGTTTGTCTCGCCTTCACTGCCGTTTCACGTTTTTGGGGTTATTTAGGGTGCAGGGTTGAAGAGCCCTAAACCCTTAACCCTAAAAACCCCTAAACCCTAGATCTCTACAACCCGACGCCCCACCCATTATCAGCCTCACCCTGGAATCCTTAAACCCTCAACCCTAAACCGAAACCCTCAACCCTTAAACCCTAACCCTAAATCCCCCCAACAAGCTGAAATCTAAAGGCCTTAGCCCTAAAGGGTTGAGGGTTTCGGGGCCTAAGCCAAACCCCAATCCCCAATCCCCAATCCCCAGTCCCCAATCCTCAATCCCCAATCCCCAATCCCCAAGCCCCAAGCCCCAAGCCCCAAGCCCCAAGCCCCAAGCCCCAAGCCCCAAGCCCCAAGCCCCAAGCCCCAAGCCCCAAAGCCCAAAGCCCAAAGCCCAAGCCCCAAGCCCCAAGCCCCAAGCCCCAAGCCCCAAGCCCCAAGCCCCAAGCCCCAAGCCCCAAGCCCCAAGCCCCAAGCCCCAAGCCCCAAGCCCCAAGCCCCCCAAGCCCCAAAAAAACCTTAAACCCTAAACCCTAAACCCTAAACCCTAAACCCCTAACCCCTAAACCCTAAACCCTAAACCCTAAACCCTAAACCCTAAACCCTAAACCCTAAACCCTAAACCCTAAACCCTAAACCCTAAACCCTGAACCTCAGGAAGTTCACAAACCTCCGAAGGTTCGTTGTTCGTCTTTGGCGGCCACGATGGAGCGACGCTGCTCGCCGACACCTGGAGTTCCAGCCACTTGCCTTTTTTGGGGTTTAGGGTTTACCCTAAACCCTAAACCCTAAACCCCAAACCCTAAACCCTAAACCCTAAACGTTAAACCCTAAACCCTAAACCCTAAACCCTAAACCCTAAACCCTGGGTTTCGGGTTTAGGGTT
>CAJNDS010000088.1:0-27500 GCA_905221605.1 Symbiodinium natans | reverse complement strand
TAGGGTTAAACCCTCAAGGGAAGCTAAGACTCGTACCCCTCAAGTTTCCCCAGAGTGTACTCCTAATATGGCCCTTATACTACCCTGAGGATTTTGAAACAGGTTCCCCAAAACCCAAGGGTACAACCTGAAGGGTCCAAGGTACAACCCTTAGATGATAGGGCCCAGTTCTTTGTTTTTTGGCGCTTTGTGGCTCTTAGGGTTTCGGGTTTCGGGTTCAGGGTTTTAGAGTTTCAGCTTATGGTGGCCCTCCGCCCCATAGAAAGCCTATAGGAGATCAAGGGTCTTCTTGGAGCTGAATTCCATGGAGCCGAAGAAAAAGCGTGGCAGGGTGTTGGGTCCAGCAGGTAGGGCACGGGTGTTTCGGGGTTTAGAGTAGAGTGTGAAGGCCCCAGGGTTTAGGGTTTTGGGCTGGGGTTTAGGGTTTAGGGTTTAGGGTTCAGGGTTCAGGGTTCAGGGTTTAGGGTTTAGGGTTTAGGGGTTAGGGTTCCAGGATGTTCTAGGGGTTGGTTGTTACAGGGTGTTGTAGTCTAGGGCTTAGGGATGTTTAGGGTTTGGGGCTTAGGGGCGGGGATTTTGCTTTGGGCTTGCAGGAGCTTTGTCGACGGTGTGTTTGGCTAAGTGTTTCAGGTTCCGGGTAAAGGTATAACCCTAAACCCTAAACCCTAAACCCTGAACCCTGAACCCTAAACCCTAAACCTGGGTAAGACCCTGGCCAAGACGTGTGCAGTGCTTCGTACGCGTGTGGCTGCCATTCGCAAAAACAAATGCTGCAAGATTTGCTTCGAAGGAAGAAACGTTTAGGGTTGGCATGCTCCTCCTTAATTGGGTTTAGGGTTTAGGGTTTAGGGTTTAGGGTTTAGGGTTTAGGGTTTATAGCAGTCCTTAATCGTGAGTATAGAACTCCCTATCAGAATCCCCAGTCAGGACTGTTAGTATAAGAGGGAACGCCCCGAGTTGAGGGTTTTTTTCAGGTTTGGGCTTAGGGCCTAGGCTGTTGACGAGATTCTACGAGACTGGGAAGAAGGTGCCAACCCTACACCCTAAACCCTAAACCCTAAACCCTAAATAAACCCTTGGCAGACCCTCCCGCCAACGCAAGGGCACCGTGGGATTTTCAACCTGATTGACTTCAGGAGCCATACAAATTCCTCGATGTGCCGCAGCTTAGGGTTTAGGGTTTAGGGTTTAGGGTTAAGGCCTTCAACCCCAAGCCCCCTTAACCGCCTCAACGCGAACCCCCTAAACCCCCCTAGATGCCAAAACCTTAACCCTCATGAAGCCCTAAAGCCCTAAAACCCAAAAACCCTAAAGCCCTAAACCCTAAAGTCCTGAAGCCCTAAAGCCCTAAAACCCTAAAACCCTAAAACCCTAAAACCCTAAAACCCTAAAACCCTAAAACCCTAAAACCCTAAAACCCTAAAACCCTAAAGCCCTAAAGCCCTAAAGCCCAAAACCCAAAAACCCTAAACCCTAAACCCTAAACCCTAAACCCTAAACCCTAAACCCTAAACCCTAAACCCTAAACCCTAACCCTACACAGGAGCCCTAAGCCCAAGACCCTCAAGTTTCCCTCGTCACCCCCCTGGCACGTCGAGGCTTCGCGTCCCTACCAGCGCCACTGGTCGCCAGAGGACTGGACTCACCCCGCGTAGATTTCAGAGTTCGGCCTAAAGCGGTTTAGGGTTTAGGGTTTAGGGTTTAGGGTTTAGGGTTTAGGGTCTAGGGTTTAGGGTTTAGATTTCAGTGTTCGGCCTAGAGCCCTCAACCCCCTAAAATGTGCCCGCCACCGTACCCGGGCCCCAAAAAAACCCTAACAACTCCAAAAGCCCCCCTAACTCCTTGCCCGAAAAACACTAACACCCCCAGGCCGCCCCCCAAAGAAAACCCAAAACCCGCTAGAAAACCCTGAGCTGTGAAACTCTGGAGGTCTAAGGGTAGCTATACGGTCCCTTAATATGGCTTCTTGCCTCCTTTAGGGGGTTCTGAAGTATGTGCCCTTGGGTTATATAGGGTGTATGAGGGCAAAATAAGGGGTGCCCGTTTAAGGGACCATGTAACTACCCTTAGATAGAGATCCAGGGCTTGGAGTTCAGAGTTCGAGGTTCCGGGCTTTAGGGCTTTAGGGCTTTAGGGCTTTAGGGGGCCTTTAAGGCGGCTTTAAGCGGGCTCTAAGGGGGTTTCAGCAGGTTTAAGGGCTCTGCTGAAACGATGCTTCTGCACAGGCAGATTCAGGAAGCAGAGCAGCTCCAGGGGAATTGGAGCGCATCGTGTGCCTGTTGAATGAAGCCATTGACTTCAACAAAGCAATCGTCAAGCCGAGAAGGAGGCAAACCAAGGCCGCAGAGGAGGAGAAGCACAAGGAGATGCTCAATTCAAAAAGCGTGAGACGCTGCTTACCATCACCGCTTTGTTTCCCAACGGTCAGCAACCCAAACGTAGAACTCATCTCGCAAGGCCCGAATGGTGACGCAGGGCCCCGCGGCCAGGGTGTCGGCTCAATTGTGAAGCTTGCTTGTGAGAGGCTAAGCCCCTAAACCCCTAAACCCCTAAACCCCTAAACCCCTAAACCCCTAAACCCCTAAACCCCTAAACCCCTAAACCCCTAAACCCCTAAACCCCTAAACCCCTAAACCCCTAAACCCCTAAACCCCTAAACCCCCCCCTAAACCCCTAAACCCCTAAACCCCTAAACCCCTAAACCCCTAAACCCCTAAACCCCTAAACCCCTAACCCCCTAAACCCCTAAACCCCTAAACCCCTAAACCCCTAAACCCCTAAAACCCCTAAACCCCTAAACCCCTAACCCCCTAAACCCCTAAAACCCCTAAACCCCTTAATACCCCTAACCCCCTAAACCCCAAACCCCTGAACCCCGAACCCCTGAACCCTAAACCCTACACCCTAAACCCCTAACCCCTAAACCACCTAAATAAAAAAAAAAAAAAACCCCCCTAAACCCCTAAACCCTAAACCCCTGTTTAGGGGTTTAGGGGTTTTAGGGGCTTTAGGGGGTTTAGGGGGTTTAGGGGTTTAGGGGTTTAGGGGTTTAGGGGTTTAGGGGTTTAGGGGTTTAGGGGTTTAGGGGTTTAGGGGTTTAGGGGTTTAGGGGTTTAGGGGTTTAGGGGTTTAGGGGTTTGTTGGCATGAAAGCCAGGAAAGGGGCAAATGTCTAACGCCGGCCTTTCCAAGCCAAGTCTCCATACTCGGAGACTTCAGGGCTCCTACAAAGACGCGTGATCTTTGAGAAGGACACCCATCCGGCCATACTCTAGAGCAGTCAAAGGGGGTGGCTGGCTAACTCTAAAGCAATAGACCCTAACATGACGTCTTTGACGGCATGCCTTTGCAAGACGCCCCGGTTTTTCGCAGGGTTTGTCAAGTCTTGCAAACCTGGTGGGTACCCCATACCCAGCCAAGCTCTTCTGGAACAACAAGGCAAGAGTATCTTGCACAGCACTATTTACAGACTTATTGGTAGCGAAGCGAACGGAGGCACGGAATTATTTCCATTCTGCGGGCCGAAACCCCTAAACCCTAAACCCTGAACCCTATTGACCCTAATTAAGCCCTTCACCCTGAACCCGAAACCCTAAACCCTAAACCACAGCCGGGGGGCTTAAGCGGGGGCGAGCCATAGCCCCGTCAGGACTCCATTGCCAGGGTGACATACCCAAGTCGGTGCCTGGGTCTTTGAGGTTCGAAGGGAAGTTTCGGATTCCCTTAGTAAGGTCTCTTGAAAGGGTTTAGGGTTTAGGGCTAGGGTTTTGGAAGCTTGGAGGTTTCTGAAGTATGGGCCCTTGGGTTTTGGTGGTATAAGGAATATATAAGCGTTTCCGAATCAAGGGCGGACCATCGAACTGCCCTAAGAGAGATCGGACTGACGGTTAATGTTTAGGGTTTAGGGTGTATAAGCAAGCCCTGAGGTTGGTCTTGGGAATCCTCATTCCGAAGCCCTACACCCCTAAACCGTTTAGGGTTTAGGGTTTAGAGCCCTGAGCCTCTAAACCGATTAGGGGCTTCAGACTTCGAACCCTCAACCCTCTAAGCTGTTTAGGGTTTCGGGTTTGGGGTGAGGACCTAGAACCTAAGACAAGGCGCCTGGCCCTGGCTGACGTCACCCTGTCCGGTGGAGGCCGGACTTGGCAGTCCCAACTGGGAGTTGGGGGTTTAGGGGGTTTAGGGTTTGGGGTTGAGGGCTGTAGGGTTCGTAAACCCTAAACCCTAAAGCCTAAACCCTAAGCCCTAAGCCCTAAGCCCTAAGCCCTAGCCCTAAACCCTAAACCCTAAACCCTAAACCCTAAACCCTAAACCCTAAACCCTAAACCCTAAACCCTAAACCCTAAACCCTAAACCCTAAACCCTAAACCCTAACCCTAAACCCTAAACCCTAAACCCTAAACCCTAAACACCTGTCTAAACCCTGAACTCAAAACCTCATTATAAACCCCAAGCCCTAAACACTAAACGTGACTAAACCCTAAAGCTTACTATAGGGATCGGAATAAATACTATTAGTATTCCCTTATGGTCCCTTTATCATTATACTGTACTAACACCCAAAACCTAGAGGCTTACTCCTCCCTCCACCGTCTTTAGGGCAATTTCAGGTGGGCAGTTGGGGTTTAGGGTTCAGGGCTTGGGGTTTATACTGAGGTTTTGAGTTCAGGGTTTAGACAGGTGTTTAGGGTTTAGGGTTTAGGGTTTAGGGCTTAGGGTTCCCAGTGGATACAAGGAAGGACCCCGAGCAGGGACCCCTAATCTTATTCCTCTAAACAACCTAAAAATACCCTGTAGAGTCCCTGTATACACAAGTTGCCCCCACACTACCCTAAACCCTAAACCCTAAACCCTAAACCCTAAACCCTAAACCCTAAACCCTAAACCCTAAACCCTAAACCCTAAACCCTAAACCCTAAACCCTAAACCCTAAACCCTAAACCCTAAACCCTACACCATAAACCCTAAACCCTAAACCCTAAACCCTAAACCCTAAACCCTAAACCCTAAACCCTAAACCCTAAACCCTAAACCCTAAACCCTAAACCCTAAACCCTAAACCCTAAACCCTAAACCCTAAACCCTAACCCTAAACCCTAAACCCTAAACCCTAAACCCTAAACCCTGAACCCTAAACCCTAAACCCTAAACCCTAAACCCTAAACCCTAAACCCTAAGGTTCCCTTCTTTAGTCCCTTGATTTTTTCGTAGCAGTGGCCTGATACGCCGCGGAGAAGCCTTAGCTTAATCCCCTCCTGAAGATGCGCTGAACCCTAAATTTTAAATCCTAAACCCTAAACCCTAAACCCTATACCGAGAGGCGGCGCGTCTGTGCTTGTGGCGTCGACGAAACGGGGTGGCCTCGCAGACATGCACGGGGTGAAGGCCCGGGAGGGTTACTCGAGGTTTAGGGTTTAGAGTTTTGGTTTTTTAAGGTTCGGAGTTTAGGGTTTAGGGTTTAGGGCTTAGCGCCCAAATTTCAGCTCCCCACCCTTCTAGGCCTCTGTCAGATACGTCGGGTTTAGGGTGTAGGGTGTATGTAGGGTTTAGGGGTTAGGGTTCAGGGTCCATAAACCCTACATGGGGTTGTATAATAACCCCGCGGCTTGCGGTTTAGAAAGGAGTGCGCCCGAGTATCGTTTAGCTTGTAAAACGATAAGGAGTAAAATAAAACGATAACTTTCTGCAGGGTTTTTGTTGTGTGGCCCCTTACACGCCTAACAGCCCTTACACCCTCACACCCCTAGTTCTTTAGGTCAAAAACGATATCAAAACGATAACCAGAACGATAACTTTTTGTTCACGATGGGGTCTGTTGAAGGACCTGGACCATTCCAGGGTTGAAGATGTGTGCCCTGTGGTGACTCTGGTCTTGGGGTGTCTCTGGGGGCCTGGTGGAAACCAAGTGCTCCGAAGCATTTCCTTTTATAAGCAACCGCTGTAAAACGATAAGAATTCTAGCCAACAATACTGTGTTTTGTGCGCATACACTGTAAAACGATAAGGAGTAAAAAAAACGATAACATTTTTGGGGACCAGCAGGTTTCCATCGGGGTTGTTATACAGCCCCACATGTTGTTTTTTGCTGGCGGGTCTCCGGTGTCCGCATCATGAAGCCTTACGCCCACGTGTGGCAAGGCTTCACGAAGCCCCCAAAGCTCTTCGCCAGCAGCGCAACCCTGAAACCCTACAAGAGCCCCTAAATCTCTACTTGCAGATAGTCCCTTGGGATATTCTAAGTTTTCCCTAGTGGGTTTAGGGTTTAGAGTTTAGGGTTTAGGGTTTAGGGTGTAGGATCATATTCAAACTTATTTCTCAGAGGGTTTTAAGGGCCATCCTAGATCTCAAAGTCCCATACTCTAATTACCCCCAAACCCTCAGCCACTAAACCCTCAAAACCCCAGCAAAAGCCCTGAACTCGCCAACTCCCCAAAACCGATAAAGCCCCAAACTTCCTCACCCCCCGCCTCCCCTAAAGCACACGACCCTCCAACTCTTTACGCCCTAAACCCTAAACCCTAAACCCTAAACCCTAAACCCTAAACCCTAAACCCTAAACCCTAAACCCTAAACCCTAAACCCTAAACCCTAAACCCTAAACACTACACCCTAAACCCTAAACCCTAAACCCTAAACCCTAAACCCTAAACCCTAAACCCTAAACCCTAAACCCTAAACCCTAAACCCTAAGCCCTAAGCCCTAAGGCCTAAGCCCCTAGCTAAGCCCTAAGCCCTAAACCCTAAACCCTAAACCTCCAAGACCTGAAAGCAAGGTGGGGGACCGCCTTGTCAGCATTCTGGCGGCGGGCTCGGCCGAGGACTTTAGCGCCTCTAGGACCCTCGTGATTGGCATCCTCTTTTCTTTTTTGAGGGGCTTAGGGTTCAGGGTTTTACGGTTTTAGGGTTTTTGGGTTTTAGGGTTTTTGGGTTTTTAGGGTTTTTAGGGTTTTAGGGTTTTAGGGTTTTAGAGTTTTAGGGTTTTTGGGTTTAGGGTTTTAGGGGTTGAGTTTAGGGTTTAGGGCAAAGCCCGGGTTCCTGTCAGATGTGTGAAACTACCCTAAACCCTCAACCCTAAAGCGTAAACTCTAAGCCCTCAACCCTTAATGACACGCCAAACCCTAAACGCTGAAATCCCTATCCTAAAATTTTGGACTACACCCTAAACCATAAAACCCTTGAACCTTACACCCTTCAACCCCAAGCCAACAGAGTCAAATGATCTCCAGGCAGGGGTTGTTCGAGCTGAAACAAGAACTGGACGTGTAAACACCTACATGTGCAGACGATGCATTGCTGCACCCCTAGCGCAGGTGCGAAGGCCTTCGGACACCGTGAGAGCACGTGAACCACCGCAGGCGCTGCGCAGACAAACAAAAGCAAAGAGGGCGCAGGTCTCACTCTGTATCCTCCAGGTGTCGCGTTGTGACAGGCCATGATTCAGAGTCAGCGCATAAAAACCTTAGACATGGATTCTCGCTTCCCGGAAACCTGGACCTGCATAAGTGCGCAGCCCATCTGCAGTTTTTGGCTCTGAAAAAAAACCTAACAACCCAGAGCCAGATCCAGCCCGAGGTGAAGACGCCACCAGGCAATGGGACGCCGCGCACGCAAGCAGACTCTACACGGTGCCCAGGCAAAGCCACATGATGAGGAACGCGTCGGCAACAAACGCTTAGCACCCGACGGACCCGACAGGCTCCGCCGCCGCTGCGTCTACCTGACTCCGCTCCGGCCCCGGAGGATCAGATGGCACAGAACCACCCGGCCAGATTGCCCATGCTTGAGGCGCGTGTGGCCGAGTACTTCAGCTTCGTGCCGCCGGATGTCCCAGAAGAAGAGGCCAGCCAAGTCAGAAGTCTTCCTAAACAAGTGCCATCTCCAAGATACCCATGTGTCAGATTACCCATAAAGGATCCCAAGCCGATGCACCGCTTCGCTTAGGTCGTGACCGTACCAACGGTGGTCGAGGGCACGGTCATCCTCTTCGACTTCATGGTCTCCTTTTGGGATGCGACGCCTAAGGAGCAGCCGGCCTCAGAACAGCAAGCAAAAGCACATGAACGCATGACATCATGCGTGCCAACCACGAGGCAGTGCTACGAACCCCACGCATGAACCACTCGCCACATGCAGCTCGCCCAGGCAATGGTGCTGCATCCGCAAGCTCGTCGAGCGCCACCAACGCGGAGAAGCCCGCGCCTCAGCAGCCGAGATGCCCGCAATTAGGATCTGCTGCCGAGCTCGGCGCAGCCAGTCGTGCAGGATATGTTCCTCCAGCTCTGCGAGCGATGCACACCGGCCAAAGTGCCCGAGCAGATGCAGCCGTACATAGAAGACATCCCGAACGAAAGGAGTCAGGACTAGATTGCAGCAGTGTGAATACGTGCGCGAAACAAAGGAGCAGGCGGCCGGAAAAGAGATGATCAACGCCCTGTAAAAATAAGCACGCCTGCCATGTTCGTATCCCACGATATCAAGACTCATTACTCTGGAAACTCATTGGCTCCGCCAAAGAGCACCACGGCCCGACTTTTCACAATCAACGAGCACTTTCGTACTTGCTGCTCGACTTGGGTGGGGAACAACCGCAAGGGCCTCAAACGATAATTTAACAGAAACAAACAGGCGGAGCAGTCAGAGCTGCTCCCAACGATTGCGGTCAAGCCCCTTAAGCTCTGAGCGTCAGGTCTCCGCTGCAAGCTACCAGCTCTCTACAAGTACAAACATAAGAAACAGAATCCAACCGACAGCAGAGGCAGGTAGAAAGGTCGAATTCTGACGGTTGTGTTGCGCGCTTGGCGTGGTGTTTGCCCCAGGTAAACTCGAACCTTCTACCCCAAAGCCTTCAAAGAGGAGTTGATCTCGCAGCTGCTGGGGATTCAAGAGATGCACTGGAACAAGACAAGTGCACAGCAACATTCAGGTTCCCGAGACTGGCAACAAAGCATAAAGAATCAGAGTCAGCAGCAACCCAGTCCTCAGTCATCCAATAGCGTTCCCTCCGTGCAGCTCACTCCACGCAAGATGTCCTTCGCAAGCTCTCAGACTGTCTTAGCGCGCAGCAGCAGTGTTAGCAGCGCAACTCATAAACACGCAAAGATGCAACCCTGAGGACATTCTCAACCACGAGCTGGAGGACGAGTACGACAAGCTGTACCCGCAGGCCCGGTGCGTCGCTCTTCCATCCGAAAGTCTCCGCAAAACCCGCTAAGGAAAGCAAGCTCACAAGCTTCATTCAGTGGGGCGAGCGCCGGTACGTCTTCACCTACGCAGCGCACGACTACGAGAGCTTTCGCTCGATCGTGGCGCGCGTCGTGAAGATGCGCCAGGCCCTCAGCTAACGGCCTCTCCTTCCGTGTTAGTCCCGAGCCAATCCCCGCAAGAATTGAGTCCCTTATATAAATTGCGCTTTTCCGCTTAGGCGGCGGCTACGAGCTCAGACGGCACGAGGCTCAGACATCGACAGAACGTCGAAGAATCCCTGCAGCGAATGCAAGTCGCCGCAGAACCTTTTCAAGCCTAGGTCGGACAACGGCCGCTGGATCGATCCCCTGGACGATCCCGTCTTAGCGGGCCTGACCTTGCAGGTAGGCGTGAAGCTATGTAAACCCTACAACCTCAAACCCTTAAACTCTTTATTAGACCTGATAAAACTCACCCTAAATCCCAAACCTACAAACCCTAAACCCTAAGCCCTAAACCCCTAAACCCTCAACCCCTAAACCCTAAACCCCCCACACCCGCTTAAATTAGGCCTTCGAGTCCTTGCCTTCCGGGGGCCTTGACACAGTGCCTGTGGGAGAGGCTTGGTTGCATGGAGCAGTGTAAGAGTCATGGGTTTGGGTTTAGGGTTTGGGGTTTAGGGTTTAGGGTGTAGGGTGAGTTGTTAAGATTGCGAGCATCAATCCTCACAAATACCAACGGCCAAGCCTTGAATAGCTTATTGGGAATGGTGTTTTCGAACGGCAACTATCTGCGCAGACTGCGCCCCCCAAATCTCTTAACTTGACGTCGCCGAGTTCGATCCTAAAGCAGAAGCTGCCCAAGCTTAGAAAAACCCTGAGCCCTAAAGCCCAAAACCCTCTTCAACCCCAAGCCCGAAGCCGCTGCCCCAAAACCCCAAAACCCCAAAACCCCAAAACCCCAAAACCCCAAAACCCCAAAACCCCAAAACCCCAAAACCCCAAAACCCCCAAACCCCAAAACCCCAAAACCCCAAAACCCCTAACCCCCGACCCTAAACCCCTCTGACCCCGAAACCCTAAACCCTAAACCCTAAACCCTGCAACCCTAAACCCTAAACCTTAAACCTTAAACCCTCTTTCACACCCAGGATCTCGTGCTCGGGTTTTCGGACCCAGCAAGTGCCGGGACTATCCCACACACGTGGTTTCTGAACAGCCAGATGCCCTACTTGGTGGACGTGCGGGCGCTCAGAAAAGCATGGGGTGCAGGGTTTAGGGTTTAGGGCTTTGGGTTTAGGATTTAGGTTTAGGGTTTAGGGTTTTGGGTTTAGGGTTTAGGGAAGTTACATGGTCCACCAAAATTGTACCTTACCTGCTTAAACAGGGTGTTTTATAGGCCCGAGATTATCAGGGGCCCCAAGTCATGGTCCGAAGTATCATGGGTTGAGCTACTACCCCCCTTTATACTACCCCCCCCCCCCTAGGTTCCCCCCCCAGGATTCAGGTTATTTAGGGTTGGGGGTTTAGGGTTTAGGGTGATGTAAGGGTGGAATCAGCGGGGGGGGGGGGGGGGGGGGGTAGTACAAAGGGGGGTAGTCGGGGAGTGCATGGGATTAAGGGACCATGTAGCTACCCTAAGAGTGCGGGAGTGGTGGGGTTTGCCATGCAATATAGGGTTTCAGGTTTAGGGTTTGAGGTTTGGGTTTTAGGGTCTAGGGCCGAGACTATAGTTAAACCTACATGCCCAAAAAACCAAAGCCTTGCAGCACAACACCTAAATTCCAACCTCGCAGGCTAGAAACCCCAAAGCACAAACCCGAATTCCCCCACCCTAACCTCAAAGGGTTGGGACCTTCTTTGGAGGTTGGAGGTACTTAGAAACTCAATCATAAGCGTAGTTGTAACCCACTTACAAGCCCCTTGAGTACCCTAGTAGGGTTATAATTGGGTTTGAAGTACAGCTATACTTTGGTTACTAAGTACCATCAACCTCCAAGTGAGGCACATTCGTAACACGTCAGGGGCCCTTTTCCGCGCTTTTAGACATCAGCGGGAGGGGAACCCCAAACTGGCGAGAGCGCCCCTAAACCCTAAACCCTAAACCCTAAACCCTAAACCCTAAACCCTAAACCCTAAACCCTAAACCCTAAACCCTAAACCCTAAACCCTAAACCCTAAACCCTAAACCCTAAACCCTAAACCCTAAACCCTAAACCCTAAACCCTGAACCCTGAACCCTGAACCCTGAACCCTAAACCCTAAACCCCAAACCCCAAACCCCAAACCCTAAACCATAAACCTTAGCCCCTAGCCTGTTGGTGAATCTACCCAGGCCAATCTCTAGGGGCCCCGTGGCCACTCTTTCTACTTTGAAATGTTGCAGAGGGGCTCCGAACAAGGTTTCGGGTTTCGGGTGTAAGGCTTAAGGATTTAGGGTTCAGGGTTCAGGGTTTAGGGTTGAGGGCTTAGGGTGAGAAAGCCCCCCCTTGTTGTGGGGGCTGGGGGATTAAAATAGTTAGGTTGGCTGGGGTGGGAACGCACTTTGTGCGAGCGGGCGATTGGGAGTGTGCCCCTTGTCCACTGAGGCACACCCTCATTCCTCAAACCCCAAACCCCAAAACTCTTTAAACCACACAACTCTTCACCCCAAACCCTTTCAACCCTGACCCGTAAACCCTAAACCTCAAGCCCTAAAACCTAAGCCCTGTATACTCAAAAAAGCCGAAGCCCCTTTTCAGAACAAGGTCTGGCGCTCCGTCGACGGCATCGCCTGGACGCAGCAGTCGGACCAGCGCTTTGCCGGTCTCCCCGCCGCTGGGCGTTTTTCGGGGTTGCGGGGTGTTTGGGGTTTCGGACTTTTGGGGTTTAGGGCTTAGGACTGTTTGGGGTTTAAGGTTTAAATGTGTTTTTTTTTTGTTTTCGGGGTTTTGGGTTCTGGCGTTTTGGTGTCTCGGGATTTTGAGATTTTGGGGTTTCGGGGGGTTGCAGGGTTTCGGGTGTAGGATTTCAGGGTTACATATGGGTCCAAATCACAGGAACAGGGGAAATTAGCTATACAGGGTTGTGGCATGACGGGGTCCCCAGCTCCCCAAAATTTAGGCTTTGGGGTTCGATAGGGTCTCCAGCAATCTATTGTTCCTAAGCCCTAAACCCTAAACTCTAAACCTAAAGCCGAAACTCATGGTATCCGGGTTTCAGGGTGAACTTTTCGGGTTCGTCGCGGCTGGGCTTTCCGGGCTTCTAGGAACTGAAACGACCCTTAAGCCCCTTGAAGCCAAAAAGGGTACTTTACTGTCTTTTTTTTTTTTTTTTGGGGGGGGGGGGGATGGGTTTAGGTTTAGGGTTTAGGGTTTAGGTTTAGGGGGTTTGGGTTTAGGGTCTAGGTTAGGGTTTGGGTTAGGGTTTAGGGTTTGGGGTTTAGGGTTTAGGTTTAGTGTTTTTAGGGTTTAGGGTTTAGGTTTGGGGGGGGGGGGGGCTGGCATATTATTTCTAGAGCCAAACCTGAACCCTAAGCCCCAAGACCCATGTCGGGGTTCTGAAATTCGGGGTACTTTTCTGGGGTTCTTTACCTACACCCTAAACCCTAAACCCTAAACCCTAAACCCTAAACCCTAAACCCTAAACCCTAAACCCTAAACCCTAAACCTTAAACCCTAAACCCTAAATTTGGGGTCTACTTTAGGGGTCCCCCCCCCCCCCCCCCCCCTCCCCGCCCCATTTTCGTAAAACCCCATGTGGAGGAATGCCAAGATGCCTTTGCCGTCGTCGTGCAGCCCGTGGACTCGCTCGCCGCCAGGACCACATGTTGGGTTTGGGGTTTAGGGTTTAGGGTTTGGGGTTTAGGGGTTTAGGGTTTAGGGTTTAGGGTTTAGGGTTTAGGGGTTTAGGGGTTTAGGGGTTTGGGGGTTTAGGGGTTTAGGGGTTTAGGGGTTTAGGGGGTTTAGGGGTTTAGGGGTTTAGGGGGTTTAGGGGGTTTAGGGGTTTAGGGGGTTTAGGGGGTTTAGGGGTTTTGGGGGTTTAGGGGGTTTAGGGGGTTTAGGGTTTAGGGTTGCATCTTTCTAGAGCCACCGCGCGCTGAGCTGCTTTACCCCAGCCACCGGAGCCAATTCCTTGTCGCTTTTCGCGCTAACCCTGGACCCTAACGCCTAAACCCTAAAACCCTAAAGCCTAAACCCTAAACCCCAACCCCCAAACCCTAAACCCTAAATCCTAAACCCTAAACCCAAAACCCAAAACCCGAAACCCAACACCCGAAACCCTAAACCCGGGGAGGGGGGGGGGGGAGCGAGGGGGCCCCGCCCTACAACAGATTTTACACCCTGCGGGCCAAGCCTTGCAATGACCTACAGCCCCGCTTCACGAAAACCCTTCACTAAGCCGGAGTGCCTAGTGATTCCCCTCTACTGAACGCTGTTCTAAACCCTACTAAACCCTCGCGAAACCCTCTACTAAAGGACCTACTAAAGCCTCTACTTCAAGCCCTAGTCTTCTCCTAAACCCTACCAAGCCCCTTTGCTGAACCCATCGTACTTCGAAGCGTTCGTGATGGTGGGAATTGAGGGCGGCAGCCCTAAACCCTCAGTGGTTTGGGTGGTGGCCTGCAAAAGCTCACAGTAGGTAGGAAAAACTAAACCTAGCACCACTGAAAATTGTTGGACTGCATTGGAAGCATTTGCCTTGGCGAAAAAAAGCCCCCCCCCCCCCGGTGTGTCGGGGTGCCATGTTCACATGGTATCCACAGCCGGCGAGACGCCCTAAGCCTTAAGAACTAAGCCCTCTGCCCTAAACCCTAAACCCTAAACCCTAAACCCTAAACCCTAAACCCTAAACCCTAATCCTAATCCCTAAACCCTAAGCCCTAAACCCTATACGCTACCAGCCCTTGGGACAGGATGCAGCTCATCGCGCTGAGCGGGGCCACCGGTGAGCAGCTCTACGCCACGTCCCCGCGCGTGTGAAATGCTGACAGGGGGAAGTGCAGGGTTCAGGGTTCAGGGTTCAGGGTTCAGGGTTCAGGGTTTAGGGTTTAGGGTTTAGGGTTTAGGGTTTAGGGTTTACGGTTTATAGGGCTTTAGGCTTTAGGGTTTAGGGTTTGGGGTTTGGGGTTTGGGGTTCAGGGCTTTAAGGCCTTTAAGTTAAGGGCTTTAGGGCTGTAGGGCTGTAGGGCTGTGGGGCTGTGGGGATGTGGGGCTGAGGGGCTGAGGGCTGAGGCGATGAGGGGCTTAGGGCTTTCGGGCTCAAAAGCAACCCTAAACCCTGAACCCTAAGCGCGAAACCTCAAGTCCCAAACTTCAAAATCGTCTGCAAGACCGTTCGCATAAACCCGGAACCCTAGACCTCGTACCTACTTGAGCCTTAAAGCCCCAAACCCTAAGCCCTATACTCTGAACCCTCAGGGCCTAAACCCTAAACCTAACCCCTAAACCCCACACCCCAAAGCCCAAAGCCCAATGCCCTAAACCAACAACAACTAAACCCTAAACCCTAAACCCTAAACCCTAAACCCTAAACCCTAAACCCTAAACCCTAAACCCTAAACCCTAAACCCTGAACCCTAAACCCTAAACCCTAAACCCTAAACCGCCAAAAACGCCTTTTTCGCCAGCGCAGGGTGGTGGCGGCGCGTGTCTTTCTTTCGGAGAATGCGCCTCTCGGGCTTTACTAGGGTTCAGGGTTTCGGGTTTAGGGTTTAGGGTTTAGGGTTTAGGGTGCAGGGTTGGGGTGTTTAGGGTTTAGAGACGCCTCAAACCCATTCAAACCCCACATCCTACACCCTAGGCCCCCCACACCCTAAACCTAAAGCCTTGCCTAAACCCTAAACCTAAAACCCCTAAACCTAAACCCTAAAACCCTAAACACCCTAAACCCTAAAAAACCCTCAACAAGGCTGGAAAGCCACGACTTCAACCCGGAGTACCTGGTGGCACTCAGCGGTCTCTGGAAATCCCCGCAGGCTCTTAGTTCTCTTCAGGGTTAGGGTTTAGGGTTTAGGGTTTAGGGTTTAGGTTTAGGGTTTAGGGTTTAGGGTTTAGGGTTCAGGGTGTAGGTTGTAGGTTTAGGACGACGCGTATATGAGTGCTCAGGTTTAGGGTGTAGCGCGCTTTTGAGCCCTAGCCCAAAGCCCTAGCCCTAAGCCCGAAGCCCGAAGCGCTAAGCGATACCCTTAACCCTAAGCCCTAAGCACTAAGCCCTAAGCCCTATACCCTAAGCTTTTCCTGAGTTCCTGAGCACTCGAACTAAACCCTAAACCCCAAACCCTAAACCCTACACCCTAAACCCTAAACCCTAAACCCTAAACCCTAAACCCTAAACCCTAAACCCTAAACCCTATACCCTATACCCTAAACCCTAAACCCTAAACCCTAAACCCTAAACCCTAAACCCTAACCCGAAACCCTAAACGCCAAACGCCCCCAGGGATGGTTCTCGGACATTTCCCTGCGCATCGGCGGGGACTCCAACGCACGAAAGCTGCCGTGGTGGCGGGCCATGAGAGGCAGCTTACCCGGTTTAGGGTTTAGGGTTTAGGGGTTTAGGGTTTAGGGTTTAGGGGTTAGGGGTTTAGGTTTGCGTGCCTGCCCGAATTGGGTCGGCGGTTTGGGGTTTCGGGGTGGCTGTAGTTACAGGGTTCGAAAGGGTTTTGGGGTTACTTGGATTGAGTTGGTGTTTAGGGTTTAGGGCTTAGGGCTTCGGGCTTCGGGCTTAGGGTTTAGGGACAAGTGGGTCTGTTCTATTCTCAGGACAGAGCGATGGGAGTTCATCATTGCAGTGCTTGTGGGAGCCTTGTGGGGATGCACTATTAAACCATCGCAGGCCCTAAACTCTAGACTCTAAACCCTAAACCATGTCTCCTATCATCCCTTAAAGGGTCAATCTGGGGCGTTTAGGGTTTTGGGTTTTGGGTTTAGGCGATATTGGGACCAAATTGCCTCATGAACCAGTAGGTTAGTAGAGGCCTTGTGACATTGTAGCTACCCTAAATCCCAAACCCCAAGCTCTAAACCCCAGACCCTAGACCCTAAACCCTAAACCTTAAACCCTAGCCCTAAACCCTACACCCTAGGCCCTAAAGCCATCTCCTCTCCAGCCTCTGCAGCCGAGGCAACCCGCGCACCGACCTGGCACGCGAGGGTGGCCTCTTGGTTCCATTGGAGGGTTCGGGGTCTCAGGGCCCTAACCCTAAGCCCTAAACCCTAACCCCTAACCCCTAAACCCTAAATCCTGTACCCAAAGCCCCAAATCCCTGAAAACTCCTAAACCCCTAAACTCCGAGGCTCCAAGAAGGTGGCAGACCTGCGTTGTTCCATTTATGGGATTCTGGGTAACACATATATACATGTATATCTGTATGTGCATATAAGGCTCCGTCTTATTATCGGAGACCCCCCCGCCAAAAAATGAAAGAAATAAGGCATCATTCCCTCCCGATATCATAGGCTTGTAGAGGCTGAAGCACCCTAAACCCTAAACCCTAAACCCTAAACCCTAAACCCTAAACCCTAAACCCTAAACCCTAAACCCTAAACCCTAAACTCTAAACCCTAAACCCTAAACCCTAAACCCTAAACCCTCAAAAAGGGACGTGAAATTAGAGAACCGACCCCATGGTTCTCGAGGGCTCTGCCATGTCCGGGTCCTTTTGGGGGTGTTTTGGTGTAAACCTTAATCAAACACCCTAGGCCCTAAATCCAACATCAGAACCACTCCCGCGTATACATCCTAGCCTAATCTTCTGAACCTCTTGGCCCTGAACCCTAGAACGCTAAACCCTAAACCATCTAACCCAACTTGAACCTTCAGAATGTAGATCCTAAATTCTACCCTCAACCTGGATTGCTGGCTCGGGTGACTGATGTGTGAGAGCATTGCTGTTGGGATTGTGGGTGCGTTGAGGAGTTCACTGAAGCTTTGTAACCCCAAACCCCACACCCCACACCCCAACCCCCAAACGCCAAACCCCGAACCCCAAACTCCAAATCCCAAACCCCAAACCCCAAACCCCACCCCCAAAACCCAAAACCCCAACCCCCAGACCTCCCCCCCCTCCCCCACCCCAACAAAAAGATCGAATCCAACCTTCCAGAGATCCGAGGCTTGCCAGCTCTTTATGCCCAAGGCCTGTCTGGTGCCCTTCGTCTGGGGAAGATCAGGCGGGCTTGGGGTTTTGGGGGAATTAGGGTTTAGGGCTTTCGAGGTTTAGGGCTTTAGGGGTTTAGGGGTTTGGGGGTTTAGGGGTTTGGGGGTTAATTAAGGGGTTTAGGGGTTTAGGGGTTTAGGTTTTAGGGGTTTAGGGGTTTAGGGGTTTAGGGGTTTAGGGGTTTAGGGGTTTAGGGGTTGAGGGGTTTAGGGGTTTAGGGGTTTAGGGGTTTAGGGGTTTAGGGGTTGAGGGGTTGAGGGGTTGAGGGGCTGAGGGGTTGAGGGGTTGAGGGGTTTTGAGGGGTTTAGGGGGTTAGGGGGCTTCAGGTATTTCGGGTTTAGGGCTTGGGGTCATTTGCGGATTTCAGGAGGGTTTAGGGTTTCAAGGTTTCAGGGTTTTAGGCTGTTAAGGTCTAGGGATTTCCTCAACCCGAACCCGAAGTCCGCCCTCGTTGTCGGGTTTCGGATTAGGGCTATCTATCCCATGCTCAAAATAAGTTGAGGTAAACGAAGAGGGCTACTTGGTCCTAGGGTTTAAGGTTTAGGGTTTAGGGTTTAGAGTGTAGGGTTTAGGGTTTAGGGTTTAGGGTTCAGGGTTTAGGGTTTAGGGTTTAGGGTATCGGGTTTAGGGTTTAGGGTTTAGGGTGTTTTAGAGTGTTTTAGGGTTTCGGGCTTCGGGTTTAGGATTTAGGGTCTAGGTTAGTAGTAACGACCTAAGACCAAGCCCTCAACCAGCAGCGACGCGCGCCTGGCAGCGTGTCGTTTCCCTTAACCCTAAACCCTAAGCCCAAAACCCAAAACCTTAAATTGAGCCGCCTAGCTTGTAATTGCTATATGGTTTAGGGTTTAGGGTTGAGGGCTGAGGGTTTAGGGCTAGGGTTCAGGGTTTAGATTCAGGGTTATTGTTATGTAAGTCTGGGACACTGTGGGGTGGGATTCGCAGGGTAGGCTGGCTATCAAAACTCTAGACTGTGAACCCTGGCTCGGTTTCGGGCAGGGCATATGGGTAGTTGTCGAAATTCAGAAACCCTAGACCCTAAACCCTAAACTCTTTTTGGTGGTCCAACCTGAATTTGGAAAACTGCCGATAGGAGGGATGAGGAACACACCGTCACGACTGGGGTGTGAGGGGTTCAGGCTGGCCCACAAGCAATTAGGACAAAGGTGTGCAGATCGGGCAAAGTGCCCGAGAGGAATTCTGGACAGACTGGCAGGCAAACCATGGCCCGCATCCTGCTTGCGCTCGCAAACTGCACAATCCCACTCGGCATTTCTGGCGACGACACAAGGTATAATTTGGCGGGACTCAAGGTCATTGTGATCCTCCTGTCCTTCGTCCTTCACCAGATCAGAAGGTTGTCCCATTCTTCGTCCTGCGCGAAAACGTGAGCTTAGGCGCCAGAACGTTAGACCCACAGCCTCTGAAGCACAGGTCGCGTGTCTTTCTCGGCTCTTGAGCTTAGCAGCACGTGGTGCTGGCTTGTGCTGAGCTTGCCTGATCCCAGAACGTGAAGCCCTAAACCCTAAACCCCAAACCCCGAACGGCCCTAAACCCTCAACCCTCAACCCTCAACCCTGAACCCTAAACCTTAAACCCGAAGCCCTAAACCTCAGACCCTGGCGAGGCCCAACTTGCTCAAGGGCATTTGGGGCAACGAGCCGCGATTCCCCGGACTGAAGGTGGGTGTTTAGGGTTTATATAGGGTTTAGGATTTTAGGTTTAGGGTTTAGGCTAACGCCGCTGATTGCGGCCCCGAAGGTTTCAGCAGGTTTCCGGGTTTTCGGCCTTTGGAGGGGGGGGGGGGGAATTACGTCCATCAATATGACGATCCTGCCCAAAACATCGGTATTTAGAGCGTTTTTGCCAAGGGATGTTTGACGTTTCTGGTACAAGACACGAGGTCACAAGCGCTCGTGCCCTTGGCGACAATGCCCAAAACACTGGTATGCGGCATTTTTGCTTCTCTATACAACATATTATGGAAGAAGACACGCGGTCACAAGCACTAATGCCTTCGGCGAACATGCCACAGCACTGGTATTTGCAGCATGTTTGCCTCTCTGTCCACAATATTGCCTCTGTGTACAACATAAGCGCAAGAATGCTGTGCGCAGTGTTTTCCTGCGAAAACAGCGTGCGAAAAGCAAGCACTTTTTTGGGTGCCATGCGCGCGTCTTGAAAACATCGCTGTGCGCAGCGTTTTCGCGCTCACAAGCACCGAAGCCTCGGTGCCAGTGGTGATTTTGACCATAGTCAAAATTCGTCCCGCGCATGCAACGCGCAAAAACCTCGAGTTTTCTGCGTTTTCTGGCGTACGACAGCCACAAGACACGCGCAAAACGTGTGGGGCCGCAATCAGCGGCATTACCTTTAGGGTTTAGGCTTTAGGGTTTAGGGTTTAAGGTTTAGGGCGACCCAAAAAGCCGTTCACTTAATAAGCTTTGGTGGTACGGGAGTGTCTTCTAGGGCACGTATAAGCAGGGTTACGCCAAACCCCCTCCCCCCGCCCTCCCCCCGCCCTCCCCCCCCCTCCCCCCCCCATAAAAAAAAAACAATCAGCATCAAAAAAGAAAAACAATAGGGATCAAAAAAAAATAGTAAGGATCAAAAACAAAAATAAGCCATCCGGCCCACCTGCGTGGTCCTCTGGTCCCGTGGTCCTCTGGTCCCGTGGTCCTCTGGTCCCGTGGTCCTCTGGTCCCGTGGTCCTCTGGTCCCGTGGTCCTCTGGTCCAGTGGTCCTCTGGTCCCGTGGTCCTCTGGCTGTGGTCCGTGGTCCCCTGGTCCCGTGGTCCCCTGGTCTTGTGGTCCCCTGGTCCTCTGGTCCTCTGGTCTGCTTGTCGCCTGGTCCTGCGGGTCCTATGTGTATAAATAAATACATTAATTAAACAAATAAATAAAAATCAATAAATTTCAATATATAGTATATACACACACGATAGTGAAGGTCAACGTGTGTATATATATATATATATATGTATGTATGTATGTATGTATGTATGTGCATATATATATATATATATACATATTACATAATACACATTACATTACACATTACATTTTATATATTATACATTATATATTATATATTATATACTATATATTATATATTATATATTATATATTATATATTATATATTATATATATTTATATATTATGTGTTATATATTATGTATTATGTATTATGTATTATGTATTCTGTACTATGTAGTATTAATTTTATGTATAATTGCTATTTTATTATGTGCTATGTATTTATGTATATATGTATTATTGTCTTATGTAGAGTATATTATCTATTATGTTATATATATATTATATATATATTATTATATTATATATATATATATTTATATTATATTATATTATAATAAATATATTATTATATATATATATATATATATACTATATATTATTATACATTAGATATATTAATATTATTATGTATCATGTATATATATATACACACTTATATTTATATATATATATCATTTATGTTTATATTTATATTTTCATATTGTTGTACGTTATATGATATATGTATGTATATGAATAAGTAAATATAAACATAAATAAATAAACAAATATACATATATATATATATCTATCTATCTATATCGCATATGGTATATTATATACTGGATATAATGCATAATCTAAAGCATATAATATATAATACATACTATATACATAATATACAATATATAAAATGTATAATATTATTTTTTATTAATTAATTCATTATTTATTATTCATTATATAGTATATTTTATATATTATGTAGTATGTATTATGAATTGTTCTTTGAAGCCATTGGAATGCAAAGAAAATGGAAGGTTTTTGCTTAAAACGTGTAGAAGTAGAGTTTTTCCGATGGAAACATAGAGATAATAGAGGATTTCTCATGAAAACGTGAAGACAGTAGACGTTTTCTTGTGGGAGTATGAAGAAATAGAGGTTTTCCCATTGAAAGATCGAGAAAATAGAAGGTTTTCCAACCACTACCACCACTTCTACGCATCGTGAGAACATTGTTTGCAAATGGGGGGGGCTGCGCCCCCCCCAACCCCCCCGCTGTTTGTTTTAAGCTGTGCAAAGCGTGCTGCAAAGCCAAGTGGGGGGGGTTGGGGGGGGCGGGGGGCTGCGCCAACCCCAACCCCCTTTTTCAGGTTTTTGGGGGTGTAAGGGAGGGGAGGGGGAGGGTTCCCTCCCCCAAAACCAGGCGGACCCTTAAACCCTAAACCCTAAAACCCTAAACCCTAAACCCTAAACCCCAAACCCCCTGAAGATCGTCGCGCATGTGGTGCTGACGAACGATGGCCGTGAGCCATGGCCTGTGGGTTCAAGGCTACTTGGGCATCAGTGAAGTAAACCCTGAAACCCTATACCCTCAACCCTAAACCCTAAACCCGAAACACTAAACACTCAACACTAAACCCGAAACCCGAAACCCGAAACCCTAAGCCCTAAACCCTAAACCCGAAACCCTAAACCCTAAACCCTAGACCCAGGGTTTAGGTTTCAGGTTCTAGGGCTCCGTGGGTTCCTGGGGCTTGCGAGCCAGTCAAAACTGAGGTTCTGTTTCAGACCAATAGCTGGGTATCTATGCCAGGCAGCCCTAAACCCTAAACCCTAAACCCTAAACCCTAAACCCTAAACCCTAAACCCTAAACCCTAAACCCTAAACCCTAAACCCTAAACCCTAAACCCTAAACCCTAAACCCTAAACCCTAAACCCTAAACCCTAAATCTCAATTCTTGGTGTCCCCTGAACCAGGTAGCCTCTCTTTCGAGGTCGTACGGTGCGGTTCTTCGTTTTCGTTTCGTGGTGTAGGGGTCTATGGCTTCAGGCTTTAGGGGCTCAGGGTTTTGGGTGAGTCGATGGATTTACTTTGTCATAGTCGGGAAACATTTTACATTTTTAAGGGTACTTAAAACCCAATAAGGAATATAACTTTAACATTTTCTTACGATCCCAACCACGAGTCGGTCCAGGCTTTCGGGTTTAGGGTTGATAACCTCTGCCTCCCCCCCCCCCCCCCCCCCCTCCCTCAGGATTCGAAACTGGCTTTAGGGCTTGAGGGCCCCATACATTGGTAGTCTACATGCAGAATCTGGGGGTCTCAAAGGGGTCTCAAGATCTTTCCCCGGCCGCCCTCAGAGGTAGGCGTTTGCTTGAGAGACCATAAGACGAAGCCAATTGGGTTCGCCCCAATGACTTCTTGAACAATGCTCACAAGACCGTAAACCCTAAGCCCTATATACCCTAAACCCTAAATGGCCACCCAAAAGCCCTAAACCCCTAGCCCAATTCAGCACGAAAGGATTCCCCGCCTCCCCCCACTCCCCCACCACCCCCCCTCGCCCCCTCCCCCCCCGCCCCCCCTTAAACCCTAAACCCGAAACCCCAAAACCCTAAACCCTAAACCCCTAAACCTCAACCCTAACCCCTCAACCCTAAACCCTAAACCCTAAACCCTAAACCCTAAACCCTAAACCCTAAACCCTAAACCCTAAACCCTAAACCCTAAACCCTAAACCCTAAACCTCCCCAGAGAACCAACCGGCCGTGAACTCCTTTAAAAGCCCAACAAAAGTAGTATTAAATTAGGGCGTGCTTCGTATTCACTTCATTACCCCTAATTTTAATACTAATTTTGGGCTTTTAGGAGATTCCGGAAGGTTAGACAGGCGGTTGGGGTCCCGAGGGTGGGTTCCTTGTCAAGAGAGTTCCTGTCTCGTAGAAAGACTCATGATGGTACGGTTTCTAGACCAGATGATAGGTAAGACAAGGGTGTGAACGGTTAGACCAAGATATGAAAGTTAGGGTCTCAAGGGCGGATTCATGAGCAAGACTGACAGGTGGGATGGATTCCAGGGTCTCAATGAACTAGACCAATGAACTGGATTACAGGAGCTAGAAAGTTAGACCCACCCTAAACCCTAAACCCGAAATTCTAAACCCTAAACCCTAAACCCTAAATTCTAAACCCTAAACCCTAAACCCTAAATCCTAAGCCCTCGACCAGGCTGTGCCAGCTGGGAGGGAACTTATCGCTGCAGCTGGCCATGTCCTGTGCCTGTGCTGCGGAGTTTCTGAACGCTTGACATAGGTTAAGGGTATTTAGGGTTTAGGGTTTAGAGTTTAGGGTTTAGGGTTTAGTGTTTAGGGCTTAGGGTTCAGGGTTTAGGGTTCAATTAGGGTTCAGGGTTTAGTGTGCAACATCATCTCTCAGCATGCCAAAGCCGGCGTTGATGGGGCTACTTACACGCGTCGCATTGTTAGGGTTTGGTGCTTAGGGTTTGGGGTTTAGGGTTTAGCCCTGCATGCGCGTCCGCACCGGCTCTGGTGTAGGGATCTCCAGCCCTAGAACCCCAAACCCCAAACCCCAAACCCCAAACCCCAAACCCTAAACCCTAAACCCTAAACCCTAAATTCCAAACCCCAAACCCCAAACCCTAAACCCTCCTCCCAGGCATGCACAAGAACTGGAGTGCCCAAGCGACCTGCGGCCCGGTCCAGCGGCAGGAGATGGTCAACCAGGGTTTACCCTAAACCCTAAACCCTAAACCCTAAACCCGAAACCCTAAACCCTAAACCCTAAACCCTAAACCCTAAACCCTAAACCCTAAACCCTAAACCCTAGGGTTTAGGGTTTAGGGTTTAGGGTTTAGGGTTTAGGGTTTAGGGTTTAGGGCTTAGCACTGAGGGTTTTGGGCTTAGGGGAGGTGAGGGAAAGGGGTGCACCGGCAGGAGATGGTCAACCTCCAGCTGACCATGCCGCTTCCGCGACCCTTGAGCTAAAAGGGGGTTGAGGGTTTAGGGTTTGGGCTTTGGGGTTTGGGGTTCAGGGTTTGGGGTTTGGGGGGGTTTGGGGTTTGGGGTTTGGGGTTTGGGGTTTGGGGTTTGGGGTTTGGGGTTTGGGGTTTGGGGTTTGGGGTTTGGGGTTTGGGAGTTTGGGAGTTTGGGGGTTTAGGGTTTAGGGTTTGGGGTTTAGGTTAAGGTTTAGGGTTTGGCTTTAAAGCACCCCCCACCCCCACCCATACCCTTAACCCTCAACCCGAAACTAAAACCCTAAAACCCTAAACCCTAAACCCCAAACCCTAAACCCTAAACCCTAAGCCCTAAGCCCTAAGCCCTAAGCCCTAAGCCCTAAGCCCTAAACCCTAAACCCTAAGCCCTAAGCCCTAAGCCCTAAGCCCTAAACCCTAACACCCTCCTGCCCCCCCCCCCCTCCCTTCTCCCCCTCCTTTGAGGCAAGGCCGATGTCCGAGATCGAGACAAGGGATGGCTGGAGACCCGTGTGTCCCTGCGGCCAGGCGTAAAGGTGAGTTTAGGGTTTAGGGTTTAGGGTATAGGGTTGAGGGTTTAGGGTTTAGGGTTTAGGCTGAGCACTCTAGGGTTTGTAGGATGAGGGGGGCTTGCAGGGCTTAGTTCTTAGGATCTAGGGTTTGGGCTAGGGCTAGGGAGTCTAGCGCTGAGGGGTCAAGTATTCAAACAAGTGCGGGGGTTATGGAGTTTGGGGTGAGGGGCTTGAGGGCATGGGGCGAAGGAGTCGAGGGTGTAGGGTCTTGGGTTGAGTGTTCACGCCTTGCTTTCAGGCTTTGAGACTTACTTGTGGGTTGAAAGTTGACCCTAAACCCTAAACTCTAACCCTAAAGCCGAAGAGCCAATAAAACTGCCGGTCGGGGGATGCAGCTCGGTCAACATAACTGACATAGGCAGACAGTTGCGGTCCATGATGTTGGTTTAGGGATTTCGGGTGGGCGTAGGGCTCAGGGACCCATAGCCCCAAACCCCAAACCCCAAACCCCAAAGGGTTGTAGAGGAGCGGTGTGTGCCACGCCGGATGACATTGAGGGATGATGCGCCCATGTGCTGGAAAAAGCATCAGCTGTCTCACTGAGGGATGGGACTGACTCCAAGACCGCGTCAAACCCTAACCCCAAGCCCCAAGCCCCAAGCCCAAAGCGCCAAATCGAAACCCCAACCCGCAACCCCAGCAATCTGAACCCCGACCCCGAAACCCCAAAACCCTACACCTTACAGCCACCAAACCCCAAACCCCAAACCCCAAACCCCAAACCCTAAACCCCAAACCCCAAACCCCAAACCCCAAGAACCCCAAAACCAAGGACCCGCAAGCCAGAAGTCCAAGAAGCAGTACGTAGGGTTTAGGGTTTAGGGTTTAGGGTTTAGGGTTTAGGGTTTAGGGTTTAGGGTTTAGGGTTTAGGGTTTAGGGTTTAGGGTTTAGGGTTTAGGGTTTAGGGTTTAGGGTTTCAGCGTCGTCCTGATGTTGCCGAGGTGCGATGGACTGTCTGGCCAGCCTCTTCCCTCGCAGACTTTGGAGTCAGGTTTAGGGTTCAGGGTGTAGGGTTACGGGTTTAGGTTTAGGGTTAAGGGTTTAGGGTTTCAGGGTTTAGGGTTAACGGTTCAGGGTTTAGGGTTTCGGGTTTCGGGTTTAGGGCCTAGGGCTTAGCTGCGTGCCAAACGAAAGCGCGCTTTGTCTGCGTGCATTAGTCTTGCAGACCTACCCACAACAAGGCCCCGCACTTACAACTCTCATGGAGCGAAGGCCTTCTTTGTTTTTCAAAGCAACATGTACTTTTGACTGAACGACTTCGATACGAAACTCTTCGCTGGAGCCACCTTCGAGTCAGGTCGCTTGGGGTCAGACTTGGGACACTTGAAATATTTGGAAGAACTGGGAACACGTTTACTTGGATCACTTGGGTCACCTGCGACACTTCGGTCGCTTGGGTGACTTAGGATACGTGGCGCTGTCGTCACCGCTTTTAACATGTGAGGATCTTGGGTCACACTTGGGACATTCCGGATCACCTGGTCACTTGCAGCCTTGTGTTACAAGGTCCACTTGGGCCACATTGGTCACTTAGGTAGAATCCGATGTGCTAGTTTCTTAGGTCACTTTGTTTGACACTCAAGGCACACTTGGGACCCTGGTGGCACTTGGGTCGTTTGGAGCACTTGGGGGCCACCTGAACACTTCAAACTGAGGGGACACCTCATTCACCCGGGGTTTCGGGTTTAGGGTTTAGGGTTTAGGTTTTAGGGTTTAGGGTTTAGGGTGGGACACTTAGGTCTTAGGTCACCTGGATCACATGAAATACTTGGCTCAGTCACTTTGTGATATGCAAGACGTTCGGGACGTTTGTGTCACTCGGGGACTTGCATCACTTGGGCCACTTCCTGGACGCCTGCGCCTTTTTGCACTTGGTTGAGTTTGTGTCGGGTGTCCCGCCCAAGGCTGCGGGGGGCCCCGAATATTTTCTCAGACCCTCCCAAAACCCAGGGGAGTTCACGACGGATGTGCTGGGTCGGCTGTGGCTTAGGGCAATAAATTCCGCTTACCGCAAAAAAACACAAGGGGCGTGGAGTGGCGGGCGCGTTTACGTTTTGTAGAATGTGGGCTCAAACATCAATCTCCCCAAGCTCTGGAATTGTTTACGACTTAAACCCTAAATCTGATTGAGCTACGTGTAGGCTCTAGGCTCAAGGCTCTTGTTCTGGCAAACCCTGATTCCCTACATGGTCGCATGTACATAGTTTGCCTGGTGGTTTCGGGCTGCCAGGCTTACTTGTGGATGCTGGAAACATCGTTATTCACGAGTGTTTGGGTTTCTACCACGGGAACAACGTGCAAACCATGGTGCGTTTGGAGGCTTGAGGGCCTGAAAACACTGTGATTTTCGATGTTTTCTACTTCTACGGACAAAGAAGGCACAGGAGTGCAGAAAGTAGTTTGGGTCGAATGTTGGTTCCGGAACTCGTTTATCAGCAAATGGCCCCCAACACGGCCACCATGTTAGCGTCCTGCGGAAGGATCACCCGCGAGACAAACGTGTGAACGTACACTCACAGGGTTTCGTTGACGTCTCTGCGCCAAAGACTGCCGATACATTGGGCCACCACTCATTTGGGCACCTTACGCTGTCTCTTTCTAGCAAGCTCATTTTGGCACGACTGATGTGGAAGGAGGAGAGATTGGAACATCCTTCTCGCTTGACCATTGCAGGCGCCATGCCACTATCAGGGGCAGTACATTAAGCGGAGACACTAGCAACCGAGACAGCCGCCCAAGACATGATGTTGCTTTGTACGAACTCCAAGTGTCGGAATCAACCCCCTCCCACCCCCCCTGCCCACCTTCCCCCCC
>CAJNDS010000087.1:191485-234898 GCA_905221605.1 Symbiodinium natans | reverse complement strand
AACACACACCCACCCACACACCCACACACCCACACACCAACACACCAACACGCCAAACACACCAACACACCCACCAACACACCAACACACCCACACACCCACACACCAACACACACCAACACACTGCCAACACACCCACACACCCACACACCCACACACCCACACACCCACACACCCACACACCCACACACCCACACACCCACACACCCACACCCCCACACACCCACACACCCACACACCCACACACCCACACACCCACACACCCACACACCCACACACCCACACACCCACACACCCACACACCCACACACCCACACACCCACACACCCACACACCCACACACCCACACACCCACACCATGCACGCACACGCCAACGCACCCACACCCGCACCTACGCACGCACGCACTCGCACTCGCACACACGCGCACAGGCAAGTGCCTGTGCACACAAGCGCCCGCCGCCCTGCATATGCATGGTGTTCGAAAGAGAGTTGTTTCTGCAAAAAATGCACTCTGCCTTCTATGAGGAGATCGGCGGGAGCTTCCCAACGACCGCAGGAGAGATCCGAGGACAGTGAAGAGTTCAGAGTCAGAGCACTTCGCACCCTGTGACCTCTCTGCGGCTGCAGTGAGAGTCGGAGCGGTGTGGGAGCGGTGAGCGGTGTGGATGTAGCGGTGTAACGCAGAGGAGCCATGTTGAAGCTCCTCACGTCCGCCCGGGACCTCCCCGAGGAGCGGCGGTGTGTAATGTGGGGTAAGTGTAAGCGTGTTGTCTTTTTTGTTTGAAAGGTGTTCTCTCCGTTTTGTTCGCTCTTTGGGGGGTCGAAACGACAGTTTTTGACAGTAGGCCCCGATCGGCGAAGTGGCTCCTTGGCTGCGTTGCACCAGAGAGCTGCACACCAGAGCCAGAGAGCTCCGCGCGGAAGAATCGGCTCAAAGCATCTGACAGCCCTGTATGTCTGTGCATGTGTGCTTTTTCTCCGAGAAACTCCGAATTTTTTTCTCTCTCTCTCTCTCTCTCTCTCTCTCTCCCTCCCTCTCCCTCAAGACGCTCACACTTCTCCCAGGCGCTGCAGTGCCACCGCCCGCCTCCGTGTCTGGCTCCGCGAGTGGGTGGCTGGCAGTCAATATGGCGATGGTCTTTTTGAGTGTGATTTATACACTGCTCAACGCATCATCTTCCTATCATCTTCCTCATGTCTTGGGGCTATCGAGATTTCGAAGAATCCGAAAATTCTTGAGGCCCGAGCCATCGATCCATGTGACCGGCTGCAGCAATGAGACAGTGTCGAACATCATCCAAGGCCCTGTGCAGAGCACGGAGCCCTCTGAGCCCTCTGAGTGCAGTGTCATGCTCTTTCACAGGCTTGTACAATACAAAAGAGTCGAACCACGGCAAGCCTGTCTACAAGAAGGCGCGTCAGAAGAGGCGAATTGAAGAAAACATACAGAGGAGAACGGTCAGGCCGAAGCCAGGAAAGGTTCTATCAGAGAAACAATTTGCGTCTTTCTGCGTACGAGGAGGGTCCCCCTGGCAGCGTGACGGTACTGATCTACTACTGGGACGAGCGCTCGGCCCTCGCTGGTCCTCTGTTGCCGTTTTCCTGTTCTCAGCCTTGAGACTCCGCACTTCTAGAAGTGCTGTATCCGACTGTATCCTCTTTCTAGGCGACGGTCCTTCCTTCAATGGCTGGTGGTTCGGCCCGAAGGTGGGTGGCGACCAAGTCTGGGCCTACAATGGTGGGAACCTTGGCCGAGAGAACGTGATGCCCCCGACCTCCTTTTGGAAGGCGGGGAGAGCGGAGGGCGCGGAGGGCGCGGAGGGCGCGGAGACGGAGACTCTGAGTATCAGATGAGAGGATTTGCGCTTGGAAATGCTTTTTGTGCAGGTGCCTTGGGATGGCAAGGTGGACGAGAAGCTGCGTATCAGTGTAGGTCGGGAGAGTGCAGTTGCTCAGTTGCTCAGTTGCGGTGAGTACCTGGCCCCTATAGTGTTTTGGCAAGGCGCTCCGCGGCGGGAGCGGGATCTGCGGGACAAGCGCGAGGAGGACTTGCGGGAGAGAAGCGGGAGACGGCGCAGTCGGCATCGTTCGCTTCAGTCCTTCCCCCTCTCATGTTCATTATTCCGTGACATTGCCGAACAACGTCACCTCATTCACTTTCATCAACATGTGACCCTAGCAACCTTATTCATTTTCACCGTCACTTTCCACTAATTGTCCATGTCTGATCACCTCACACGTCTTCTCAGTCATCAACTTGTCTTGTAGTTCATTACGACAGATTTTTTAAATTTAGCCTGTTCACCCTATCCGCTCGGTATTTCAGATGTTCCACCTGATTCGTTTTCAATTTTCACGAATATGTCTTTGGTCATGAATCCTGTCAAGTCGTTCCTGCTCTCAAAAAGTAACAAGCCTATGGCACAGGGCCTATGGGGGTTTCACGGTTTGTTTCTAAAATGCTGAGGGCTCGGCTGAGGGGCGAAATGTGAGTGCTCACAAAGTATAGTTAGCGTGTCAGTGTCAGCTGTGCTGTCGGTGTATGCCCTTAGAGGCCCTTGCTGCCTGCCTGTAGGTTCTTTGCCTGTTTGTGCATAATTTACGTTTTGGCTCAAGATGAGCACGGCTGATAGTTTGCCTGTATGGTAGCTTGCGCTTGTTTCGGGTCAAGTGTTTGAGCCACATCAGCGAATTTCGGCACAGCTATGGTGTTCCATGCACTTCTGTACATCGACTGCTGTACGTCTGAAATGCAGCCGCCAAAAAGGGAACCGCTCTTGGAACTGCTGTGAACTGCTCGACTTGCAGGATCCATCCTTTGGATCTGCCAAGGGGTTTGGGAAACTGCTACCCTGAAACTTCCTCACAGGCCATCAAACTTCCGTCGAATTCCACCAAGCTGCGTCTAAACTTTCGTTGCCACTTTGGACACCAAACTTGTCGATATCGGCAAATTCTCTAATCGTCAACCCCCCCTCCGCTGCCGATATGGGCAACTTCTTGAAGTGATGAATCGGTGGATTTTGTCTCTCGTCAACAACCGTAAGGAATCTGCCTGCTCTGGTCCCTTTGGGCACGTGTCACGCATTCGTCACGCACGCGCCACGCAGTCATGCAGGCAGGCACGCAGGCGTGCAGGGGCGGAGGCACGCAAGCCGCGTGCAGGCGCGCGGGCGCGCGTGTAAGCGCACTTGCGCAAGCGCACACATGCGTGCGCTGCCGCACGGCCACAGGCGCTCACACCCGCACTCGCACACACACACGCGCTCACACGACCCCATGCTTGTGGAGAAAGGAGCAGAAGCGTCGCCGCGAGGAGGAGGAGCGCCGCCAACGGGAGGCCCAGCGACTGGTGCACCTGAAGCATCCTGAAGCATCCTGAAGCATCCTGAAGCATCCTGGAGCACTTCGGGCAACGCTCAAAATCGCTGTGAGGAGGCGCGCCGGCGCCGACAGCGCGAGGAGGAGCAGCGGGAGCAGGCGCCCACTTCGCTGTTTTTGTGTCTGGACGTCTGCAATCACTGAAGTCGAGTGTCATTCCTTCCTCGCTATGGTGCAAGCTTGGGAGCTCTGATCTGTATGCTTTTGCCAACGTTACCTTCTGTTGAGCAAAGCCAGGGGGCCGATGGAGGTCGAAGAGATGCTCAGTACATCGAGAGCATTTGGAAGTGCAAATAAGTCAAAATAAGATGAGGTGAAGTAAGGTGAAACAAGTGCAAGAATCCGAGGGTTTGAGAAATACACTCCGAGATTTAAAGAAGTCCATTTTTGGCCCGAGCGCTGGGAAGACCACTTTGCAGTACGGGCGCCAAAACCCCCCAAAACAGCCGGGTGTTAAAAGAAGCAAATTTGGCGGGCCAAACGAAGTGGAAATGCGGAAGCCTTCAGGGAATATTGAAACACCCACACAATGGAAAGCCCGGCGGATCCACCATGACGATAAGCCATTCGATAAGCACAGAGATCTTTCTCCATCTCTGCTCCCTCTTCTCTGTCTTTTCTCTCTCTCTCTCTCCTCCCTCTTCTCTGTCTTCTCTCTTCTTCTCTCTTCTTCTCTCTTCTTCTCTCTTCTTCTCTCTTCTTCTCTCTTCTTCTCTCTTCTTCTCTCTTCTTCTCTCTTCTTCTCTCTTCTTCTCTCTTCTTCTCTCTTCTTCTCTCTTCTTCTCTCTTCTTCCTCTCTTCTTCTCTCTTCTCTCTCTTCTCTCTCTCTCTCCTTCTCTCTCTTCTCTCTATTCTTCTCTCTTCTCTCTTTCTCTCTCTCTTCTCTCTCTTTCTCTCTTCTCTCTCTTCTCTCTCTTCTCTCTCTTCTCTCTCTTCTCTCTCTTCTCTCTCTTCTTCTCTTCTATCTCTTCTCTATCTTCTCTCTCTCTTCTTCTCTCTTGTTTTTTATCCTCTATGCTTCTCTCTCTCTTCTCTCTCTCTTCTTCTCTCTTTCTCTCTCTTCTCTCTCTTCTCTCTCTTCTCTCTCTTCTCTCTCTTCTCCCTCTCCTCTCTTTCTTCTCTCTTGTCTTTTTCTCCCTCTCTGCTCCCTCTTCTCTCTCTTCTCTCTCTTCTCTCTCTTCTCTCTCTTCTCTCTCTTCTCTCTCTTCTCTCCCTTCTCTCTCTTCTCTCTCTTCTCTCTCTTCTCTCTCTTCTCCCTCTCCTCTCTTTCTTCTCTCTTGTCTTTTTCTCCATCTCTGCTCCCTCTTCTCTGTCTTCTCTCTCTTTCCTCTTCTTTCTTTCCTCTTCTTCATCTTTGTATCTTTCTCTGTGTCTTGCTCTTTGTCTTTTTCTTGTTCTACCTAATAATTGTTGCACTTCACAAACAATACTAGAGTCCCCAGACCCAATTTCAAGTGCATTATAAATTTTTGGTAAGTTACCATTTGGGAAAGTAACGTCTACAACTGGACCAATAATTTGACTAATATAACCAGTTTCTAATTTTGCTTCAGTAACCATAATGAAAATCTTTTACTTAAATAGTATTTTAATTCATTTAAAAGCTAAACAATATTTTAAAATTATTTAACAAAAATTTAAGTTTTTAAATAACTAACTATCTCTTTGTCATTGTTTTGTTCTTTCTCTTTCTCTTATTCTTTGCGCACTAGCACTTCGCAAGCAAACCTACGAGCGACCGCTCGAAGACCTTTTCGGCTCATGTGGCTCTCTTTAGTGCCTGCCGTGCTCAGTGAACTTCGGGTGTATTTGGCCTCGTCCAGCCATAGTCCTTCTTGGCCCGTCTTCTGCTGTTGACTTTCAGCTGCTGTGTAGGCTGCCTATTTGGGCAGCATTTTGACTGGCCTGCTTCTTTCCGCAGATTGTCGGGCCTTAGCAGGGCGCTTGCTTCGCTCTTTGGCTGCTTGGCTGCAGGACGAAGGGCCTGAACATCCAGTGGTGCGACGCCGAGCAGAGCAAGCCAGGCGACTTCGAGAGTACCTACCAGGCCTACTCTTCGCAGAGCAAATTCTGGAGGCGGGCAAGAGACTGAGGAGCTCACTCTCCAACTACGCGATTGCACTCTGCCTGTACGTTTCAGCCCGGGGCGCGAGCCAAATCGAGACGTGCGCTTCGCTGAGATCCGTGGCGCGGACGGCGAGGCCTTCTGCCCAACTTCGGTATCGCATTCCTTCGGCTCACTCGCAGAGGCCACTGCCTATTTGGGTGGTGCGGGCGGGGATGGCCGCCAGAGCTATGAATCGAGGAGCCCTCCAAGAGGCCGAGGACCGGGGCCTTTTGAAGAACTGGTTGGGAAGAAGGTTGGCGAGCAGTGGTTTTTTTGGTCCATGTACGCCCCGGTGGTTTTACAGTACTTTGTCCCAGCGCTTTCAAGAGGTTTGTCGACTCCGAAGAGGGTGGCCGGAGCCAAATTTTGGCAGTTCAGTCCTGCCGTGAGGCGGTCGCGGAAGGCCACGTGGTGCCACAGCAGTGGCGTGGGTGGTGTGGGTGGTGCGGGTGGTGCGGGTGGTGTGGGTGGTGCGGGTGGTGTGGGTGGTGTGGGTGGTGTGGGTGGTGTGGGTGGCGTGGGTGGTGTGGGTGGTGTGGGTGGTGCGGGTGGTGTGGGTGGTGTGGGTGGTGTGGGTGGTGTGGGTGGTGTGGGTGGTGTGAGCAGCGTCCCCAGACATCCCTCCATCCATTCTCCAACCTTACCCGCCCACTGCGCCGCCGAGGACGAGATCAGGCCGAGAGACCCAAGCCAAAGTGGAAAGCCAGGTCTAAGAACGGTCCCGAGGGGACCACCTGAGTGGGAAGGGTCTCGCGGTCGCATGGTGGGTGCAGGCCGGAGGCCAGCGCCAAGCCTGGGGGTGGGACTTTTCCTTTTAGGTGTTGGGGCTCGGAGACCGGTGCCGGATGCACTGACGCTGTTTTTAATCCTCGTTCTCTTTCTTTAGGTTGGTTGCCTGAGCGCCCGAAGAAATTCGAGGAACTTCAGCTTCAGCCTGACAGTTTGAGCAGAAGGTGAACAAAGGACGACAGGAAACGCAAAAAGAATGACAACAGGAACCACAGGAAGAAGAACCACAGGAACCGCAGGAAGAAGGACCACAGGAACCACAGGAAGAAGGACCACAGGAACCACAGGAAGAAGGGCCACAGGAACCGCAGGAAGAAGGGCCACAGGAACCAGTTAATTTATTTGGCCACTACTACCAGTCCGAAGAGCCGCAGGAAGAGTTCAGTATAAGGCAATTTGTGCAGAAGTATTGTCCGCCCCGTACAGCAAGGGCAGTCAACATGTATTTCTGTGGTGCGCAAGAGGATTCAGCGACAGGCAGTGGTGATGGAATGCCTGGAATCAGTACAGTACCAGCAAGCCAAATCCATGTGAATGACGAAGAGCTTGCAAGGCGATTTCAAGAATGGGGAATGATTAATATCGTTCCTATGCGCAGCAGGACGTGGACGAACAGCTACGAGCACAACCCCAGTATGTGTACACGCCTCATGGCAAGAGGTATCACAGACTTACGTGTGCAGATGAGGAGATTCACTTACAGTGCAGCAGTGCGTGCGAGATTGCACTACCGTCCTTGTGGCAGTTGTCAGCCCGGGACCATGTGAGTGAAAGATGTGAATAGTTTCACTTTTTTCCGTACAGAGTGAGCTACGACGAGTACAAGCTTACCTGAGCGAAGTGTTGCCTACGAGGAAACAGTAGGAACAGTTTTCACCAAGTGCAGGAACTCCAGAATGGAGAGCACAACGAGGCCATCGCTCAATACCAGATGAGCCCAACGACAAAGTGGAACCCGCTAGTGTACAGGTGATGTTGAGCTTACAGTTCGCACAACATCAAGGCGGGGTGTAAAGTTTTTCTACTACCTGGGAACCCCACCTACCAACCCAAAGGGTTGAGGAAGCATGTGTGGAATTTGTGTCTCATGTTTGACCGACAGCGCCTTTACGGTCCAAGCAAAAGTGAGTGACTTGGAGTTTAGCAGAAAGTCATCCATGCCTTCATCTCTTCGCTTTCGAGCCCGAAGCAATTTAGGGGTGGATAAGGTTCGTTGTGGTTTAGCCCTGTCCTGTCCAGGGTTGGTTTAGTCCTCCGCGCCCCTAGGGTTACCTTAGATCCCTTGCGGCTGCCCAGCCGTCGCGGGCCTGGAGGCCAAACCCGTCCGGCAAATGCCGGCACCTTTCCGACACCTATGCCTTCGCGAGACAAAAGTGTCGCGACGAAAGTGCTGCGCGCTAGCACTTCGCAAGCAAACCTACGAGCGACTGCTCGAAGACCTTTTCGGCTCCCTCCCCCCCGCCCGATAAGGTTCGTTGTGGTTTAGCCCTGTCCAGGGTTGGTTTAGTCCTCCGCGCCCTAGATCCCTTGCGGCTGCCCAGCCGCCGCGGGCGTGGAGGCCAAACCCATCCGGCAAATGCCGGCACCTTTCCGAGACCTACGCTTCGCGAGACAAAAGTGTCGCGACGCAAGTGCTCTCTTTCTCCTTTCTCTTTCTCTTTGTTTTCTCTTTCTCTTTGTCTTTGTCTTTCTCTTGATTTCTCTTTGTCTTTGTCTTGGGCCACTCGATGCTGTCCTGTGCTGTGTGATCAGGCAGGTTCAGGAGCGTAAACCGTCTTTGTTTTTCTCTGGCGCTTTCTCTTTCTCTCTTTCTTTTTCTCTTCCCGTTCGCCTTTCTCTTTCTCCTTCACCTTTCTCTTCTTTTCTTTCTCTTGCTGTCTTTCTCTCTCTCTCTCGCTCTCTCTCTCTCTTTCTCTCTCTTGCTCGTTCATCTCTCTCTTCTTCGTTCACCTCTGTCCCTTTCTCTCTTTCACGCTGTCGGGGGGGGGGAGGGGGGGGAAGGGGTGGGGAGGGAGCGCGGAGGGGCATTTTGAGGCCCTGTAGGAGTCCCACAGAGCAGGGGGGGGATCCAGGTCTGCTTGTTCCAGCTTCTCGGCAGGAAGCCGAGGCGAATGTGGGTGAGCTGCGGCTCTTGGGGGAAGTTGCGGAGCACCATCTCCGGCCAAGGTGTGTGCGGGCAGAGGTCTTTCAGAGAGCGTGGTCCAATGGGTCCAAAAAGGGGTCCTCAAAAATGGAGTCCAGCTGCAAAGTTCAGTACATCGCTCAAGTGATCTCAAGTGCAACTGTCTCACCTCAAGTTGAATCACGCCCGCCGCTTTTTGCAAGGCAAAGATTGCCGCTCTCCCCCAGAGTTGTGGCGGGGGAGGGGGGGCGGGGGGCGATGGTCCGGGATGGTGTGCGGGAAAAGGGAAAAGGGATGCAACGGTTTGTCTCCTGCTTTCTTTCCAACTTGAGCTGGCAAGTGTTGAATCTAGCAACAATCTCACGATGTGTCACAACGCATCGGAGGCGCGACGAGAGGCCGAAGCCCGGCGGCGGCGCCAGGAGGAGGAGCGGAAGCAGGAGGCGCCGCAGATGCTTCACGTGACCTTCTCATGTGTCTCTTCGTTTTCTCATGACCTTCGGAGTTAGCCTCGCCGCCCTCGCCCGTGCACCCCCCAATCCCTGGAGCATCCTGAAAAGGCAAGATGTCTCCCACATTTGGCGTGGGGAGGACCGACGCAAGCAAATAGTTTTCGTGGGGAGTTGGCAGGAGGCCGCCAACAACGTGCGCGAGGTGTTGAAGAAGCTCCGCCAACGCCTTAGCAAGTTTCTTGAATAGCCTAGAACAACACAGCCCATGCTTGTCATCGAAAGGCTTGAAAGTTGAGAAACAAACCGAAGGCGCAAAGCCAACACCGAGGCAACGCGACCCCGGATAACTTGAAGGGCCTCCAGGTACGCGAGGGTGTGAGAGAATGTGAGGGCATGTGAGAGCGTATGTGAGAGGAACCTGGGCTTTTGCATGTTTTGTTCAGAGTGTGCGGGGCGTATGGGGAGCCGCGGAGCCCAGAGAAAACACACTGTTGTGCTCGAAGCACTGTTTTGGTTTTGTGCTCTGAGCATGGTTGTGTCGAAGGCCGAGCTGGACAAGGCGGCGGCCGCCAACTTCCAGGCAGAGCGCGGTCTTAGAAGCAAAAGCAAATAGATAGAGCAAAAGGCGTCGCGAACGAATTCGAGAGTAAGAGGGAGGGCAATCTCAAAGGCCGAGAGGCCACGGTCGGAGAGCACACCGAGAGCCCGAGAGCACATACGGAGACAGAGATTTCGCTTCTTGACAGAGGCCATGGGGGCGCTGCGCGACCGCGTCAATGATGAAATGCAGCACACCATCACACAGGCTTCGCAAGAACATGGCAAAAGGGGGATGCTGGTTTCCTAAATAATTCCTTCACAATTCTCAGAGCTTTGAGAGGTGCAGAAGCGCATCGCCGAGGAGCTGAAGCAGCGGGAGGCGCTCCATAGCGCACGCTTTCTCCCTTCCTTCGTCCTTCGCCCTCTTCCAACTCTTCCCCTTCGCATGTTGCGGAGAAGGCTCCCCAGCAAAAACCACCTTAACAATCACCCCAAACTACAGACAAACCAAGGACAAGACTGTTATGGATTTGATGTTTTTTTTAACCCCCTACCCTACATATTTTAGAGCAAATTATGTAACAAAACCCTTATTTCATATCAGCCCTCTTTCCCCCTGCAGCTCTGACCTACATTGCCCCATCTCCGAACATGTCCAGCTCGAGAAGTCCGTGCATGCGTCAGTCAATTTTGTTTGTGAGTCACGATGTGTTTGCTGAAGCAGATTGACTGTTGTTCTACAGCCATCATCATTGACAAGGGACCATTCCTCAAAGGAACTGTGTTCACAAGATACATCGGCAGTAGGAATCAGGCTGTTCAATGATGGCGATGGTGAAGCTGGAGTCCGTGTAGTTTCAGTACACATTATTTGGCTGAGTAGGGAAGGCGGGTGCAGCCCACCAGTCGTGGCAAAGTGCTGTGGCTGCAAAGGGTAGTGTCCTGGGGCATTTGCGCTTCCAATAGCTTGTACACCGCCAGTTAAACATGTGGGTATGTGCCTAAACTAGGGTCCCTTTTGGGGGTTCTATTATAATGGAGTTCCCTCATAATTAGGGGAGGTACATAGGCCCTTATAATCTAGGCACATACCCATGTATGAGTGAAACCCCAGCTATTGGAAGTGCAGGAGCCACAGATTCTCACGAGCCAGAGACCTTCGGTGAGTGAACTCACCATGCAGCAAAAACCGCTCCGCCTGAAGGGCAGCATGTGACACACTTTGCCAGCACTTAACAAGAAAGACGCAGACACCGTTGCAAGAAAGATGCATACATTTGTGCAACATTGGTTCGTTTCAGACTTTGGACACTTGACTACAACAAAGATGTGTCATGAAGTGTGCACAACATGTTTGTCAGTTGCATGGAAGAATCAGAAAGATGCTCAAAATTGCGCCGGGTTGCTTTGGCTACCATGATCGTTGCGCTGCTTTCGCCTTTCATCTGCCAGCATGTAGTACAATGTATTTGCGTTCATGTAGCTCAAGCATTTTAAGGCTAAGGGCAATGTTTCAAATACTATTGCTGTTGTTCCATCACTTTTTGTACTTGCTCCTTTTGCGGAGCCTCCCCTGGGTTCCAGGCCTGTGGAGGGTCCGAATTGTTGCGAGCAGGAAGCCGAGCGCCGGCGACAAATGGAGCTGGCGCGCCGGCAGCTCTGCGGTGGATCACCACCTCGAGAGTCCCCTCTCCGCTCATTGTCCACTCATGATGAGTCATGTCCACCCATGTCCACCCATGTCCACCCTCTCTCTTTCTCTGTCTCTCTCTTCTTTTTTTTTGCTCTCGCTCTCTCTCTCCGTCTCTCCGTCTCTCCGTCTCTCCGTCTCTCCGTCTCTCCGTCTCTCCGTCTCTCCGTCTCTCCGTCTCTCCGTCTCTCCGTCTCTCCGTCTCTCTGTCTGTCTCGCTGGCCTTCGCGCTCTCGAAGCTCTCTCAGCTTGAGGCGTGGAGCAGCTGCTGAAGGAGGCGGCCGCCGAGGTTCAGACGACCGAGGCCTGAAGGGTGCGCCCCAAGAAAGGGGACCTGCCAAGGTTAGAGGAAAGGGAAGAGAACAGAAGGACAAAACGACAGCAGCAAGGCAACACTTAAGTGCAACATTGTTGCAAAAACAGTGCACAGAACTAAGTGCGGAGACGGCGGAGACCCGTGAGGCTCACGTGAGCGCGGCGCAGGAGTCGAGCACCGCCGCGTGCCAGCGGGGCATCGACGCTGCGTCTGCGCCGGAGGACATCCTGCAGGCGAGATTCCAGCGAGGGCTTCAATTGAGAGCTTCGTCTGCTCTAAGACTCTAAGACTCTAAGACTCTAAGACTCTAAAGATTCTAAGAGCCCTGAGATTTCTCAGTATTTCTCTCTGCACACTAACTGAAAGCACTGAGTGCACACACACACACACACTCTTACACTTTTGCGGAGAGTGCATCCCTTCGATTCTGTCGCAGCATCGCAGCGTCGCAGCATCGCAGTGCGCGATTCTGCAGTGCAACGATTGCAATGTCTGCGATTCTTCCTTAAAGAGGCCGTGCAAGGAGCCAGCAAGGACGTCGAAGAGGCGAAGGCGCTGTTGGAGAGGCGGGGAGGAACACCAGGAGCAGGGGGCCCTTCTTTTGAGGGGATCTCTGTGCGCTGCAGCAGAGGTCCGAGCGCATGCTGGCCGTGAAGAAGGAGGCCATGGGCGCTGGCGAGGGTGCCCGGCACGTCAAGGCTGCTGCCCGGGGGCCCAAGCAGAAGAGAAAGGAAAAGAAGAGAACGTCAGAGCAGACAAAGAGGAAGGACTTGTGAGAGCAAAGAAGCGTTTTGTGCGAGTCGAGTAGAGCTTGAGCTGAGCTCGATCTTTGAGGTGGAGGACCTGGCCGGCCGCTTGCAGGGCTCCCACCGCTCTCTGCAAAGGCGTCATCTCCGTGTCCTCTCTGGACACATGTCGCGGTGTGATGCACATCATCATGAGCACATCTCATATTATGAGCACCTATTTGAGAAGCCGAATCTGAGGCAAATGGGGGCAGCAGTAGGGCCCCCGCTGTCGTGGCCGAAGAGCCACAACTGCGCACAATCACTCCCTCTTCATGCTCTTATGTACAGCGATCAGCCAATAGGCGGCCAACAACGAGGGTTGCCGTCGCATCCATGTCCGTGATTCACAACTTTTTTTTTTTTTTACATGGATGCTGCTTAATTGTAAACGCTTGCGCGCGCCGCCTCGGCAGCCGGGCCGGCCCCAGGACAGGAAAGGAGGAAAGAGGGTTTCGCAAAAAAAGGGAGGAAGGGCAGAGCAGGTGCGGGGGGGGGTCGGGAGGGGGTGAGGGGGGGTTGGGGGGGGGGGGGGGGGGGTGGGGGGGGGGGTGGGGGGGGGGGTGGGGGGGGGGGGTGGGGGGGGGGGGGGGGGGTGGGGGGGGGGTGGGGGGGGGGTGGGGGGGGGGGTGTTTGAGGGTCCGAAAGGAGCCACCGACAAGCGGGACCCTCCACGGCATCGGTTTGCAGCTCCTCCAAGGATTGGGGGGGGTCCCACAGGGCGGGGGGGGGGGGTGGCGTCAGAAAATTTGGCATGGGGGGAAGGGTTGGGTTAGGGGGAAGGAGGCCCGATCCGGGTCTGCTTGTTCCAGACGCTTCTCGGCAGGAAGCCGAGGCGAACTTGACTTGAGGTCATCACTGATTTTCAGCTTCTGTGTTAATCCCCATCCCAAACTGGTTCGACGGGGCTGGCCGGGTGTTTACTCCGTGGGCAGTTGCCGCTCCCGCATTTCATGCTCTTGGAGTTGATTCATGGGTGTCAGTGACGGACGGTGTGTGTCGGTGTGTGTGTGTGTGTGTGGGGAAGGGTTGCGCGACAAAGCCGGGCAGGCTTCCGGAGGTCAGAGCGCTTTTCGATGTACCCGGGTTTCGGTTTCCGTTACGCCACACAATACGAAGTCCTATGGAAAGTAGTATCAATCCTTTGAAAATGCAGAGGGAACGGTGGTTTTCCTAAGAAAAGCCAAGAAAACAACAAGCGACCAAAGAGGGAGGCACAAAAAACAAAGGAAGAACAAAGAAACACTCCACCGCTCCACCCGTTTTGCAGCTCATAAAAGGGTATCGCCTTCAAAAAGAGCGCCGCAACCTCAGCCGATCGTGGCCAAGTGCATCCAAGTGCCCAAGTGCCAAATCATAAACATGTTGGTGCTAGCCGTGATGCATGGGCCTCCTTCCGTGGACAAGAGTCCCATGTTCTTTTCCCACGCATTTTGCTCCTTGTGTTTTTTCCCCACCCCCGTCCTGCCTGAGAGTTGGGATAATCAAGTATTGCCGTCTATCCGGATTCAAGCGTGGCTCCTGAGAGGGCGGACTAACACCAGCTGTCGGCCCATACGGCCCATACGCGGCTCCTTGCCAAAATTGCTGTACGAGTTTTCGCTGGCCCCAGCCCTCACTCGTTTCCGTGTCTCTGAGTACATGCTGTCATGCTCTCGCGCCCATGTTGTAGCGCTTTCAGGTCCATGTTGTAGCGCCTAACAACATCGTACCGACCTCAGACACGCAGCCCAGACCTCAAAAAAACAGAACGATGATCACGGCCGCGTGCCAACTGCTCAAATGCTTGATTGTGCGGTTTGTGTCGTTCTCACGGACCGAATCTCGAGCGAAGACAGTGGAGATGGTCGCCACCAACTGAATAGCAGAAGCAACAGCTGGCGCTTGTCCGTGGCAGGTGCAGTGAGACGTTGGAGGAAACCCGAGGCGAGGTTTTGCACAGCGTTTCGAGTGCGAGGGGCTGTATGAGGCACGTGCGGTGAAATGTGCCACCGCACATGATGCTCTCTGTCTACATGTATATACATAGTTGTATACAAACATTCCATTTGTATACATATATTTAATGGCTACCGCCAGTGCCGCCGACCCCACACCCAAGACAGTCGCATTGGGGCGGAAGGCAGGGTGGAGCGCGGGCAGGCGGGGGGGGCGGGGGGGGGGGGGGGGGGGGGGGGCGGGGGGGGTGGGGGTGGGTGGGGGTGGAAAGGGGGGCGGCGGGGGTGGGGGGTGTGGGGGGTGACGGTAGAGGGTTGGTGTCGGATTAGGGAGTTGGGGGCGGAAGGCAGGGGTGGACTGGGGGGCATAGAGATGAAGAAGCGATGAGAGCGGTGAGAGCGGGGGGGCGGTCGGATGGTGCACGATGGTGGGAGGGGGTAATGATGAGGGCTGGGAGGGTTAGGGAGTGGGAGTGGGAGAGGGTGGGGGCTGGCGGAAAGGGGGGCCTGACTGACCAGCTCTGGTGAGAGGGTTGGGGCGGAAGGCAGGGTGGAGCGCGGCGGGTGGACAGGGGAGGTGACGGTCGAGGGTTGGTGGAGTTGGGCGGAAGGCAGGGGAGTGATGAGAGCGGGGAGGCGGTTAGGGCGGGCGTGGATTGGAATCCCTCAAAGTAGAGATTTGTCAGGGGCGGAGTAGGGGGTGGGGGGGTGGGGGGGGTGGGGTTTCAGAGTCGAGGTTGAGGGCAAAGGGTCGGTGTCAGGGAGGGGTGGACTGGGGGGCATAGGGAGGGGGAGTGATGAGAGCGGTGAAAGCGGTGAGGGCGGCATGGACTGGAATGCTTAAAACGTCAGGGGCGGCGAGGCCTGCAGGGTGGGGGTGGCGGGGGGGTGGGGGGGGGGTGGGGGGGTGGGGGGGGGGTGGGGGGGGCGGTCAGGGCAGGGCGGGACTGGAAATCCTGAGATTGGGTCAGGGGTGGAATAGGGGCAGGGGCGAGGCCTTACAGGAGGGGTGGGGGGTGGGAGGAGGCGAAGGAGTAGGTGGTGGGGGTCGAAGGGCATGGGCCAGGGGGACGCCAAGTTGGAACAAGCAGGAGGAAGGGGGGGGCAGAGTAGGCGGCAGGGTGGGGGGGGGTGGGAGGGGGGGTGGGGGGTGAGAGTGGGGAGGGGCGGCGGGCTGGATTGGAATCCTGACATGCGCAGTACGAGCCAGGGGAGTGGGGGGGGGGGGGGGGGGGGGGGGGGGGGGGGGGGGGGGGGGTGAGAGGGGAAGTGGAGAGGTAGGTGGAGGAGGTGAGGTAAGTGGAAAGTGGCTGGAGAAAAAGTGGCAAGGGCAAGTGAGGTAAGTGGGAAGTAGCTGGAGAAAAAGTGGCAAGGGCAAGTGAGGTAAGTGGGAAGTAGCTGGAGAAAAAGTGGCAGGGAAGGAGGACGGGCAAGGGCAGAGGGTGGGGAGGGGATAGTGATGAGAGCGGTGAGCGGTGAGAGCGGGGAGGGGCGGCGGGCGACATTGGTCAGGCGGAGTAGAGGCGGGGTGGGGGAGTGGGGGGTGAGAGGGGAAGTGGAGGGGTAGGTGCAGGAGGTGAGGTAAGTGGAGAGTGGGTGGAGAAAAAGTGGCAGGGAAGGGTGGGTCTAGGCAGAGGGTGGGGAGGGGGTAGTGATGAGAGCGGTGAGGGCAGGGATGGGAGCACAGAGAGGGAGTGGGGGGCGGGTGGGGGAGGGGTGGGTGGGGGAGTGGAAGGAAGAGGACACGCAGGGTCAGGGCGGGCGTGCATTGGAACCCCTAAAACACTACCACAGGCGGAGGACAGGGGAGTGGGAGGGGGTGGGGGGCGGGGTGGGAGTGGGGGGTGGGGTGGGTGGGTGCGGATGGAGTGAAGGAATGTCGGGGGTGGGGGTGGGGTGGGGGGGGGGTGACTGTGGAGGGGGGAGTGAGGGTTGGTGTTGGATTAGGGAGTGACTCGGGCACAGAGGGAAGCGGAGCGATGAGAGCGGTGAGAGCGGGGAGAGCGGTCAGGGCGGGCGTGCATTGGAACCCCTAAAACACTAGAGATTGATCAGGAGCGGCGTAGGGGGTGGGGCTAGGCCTACAGGCGGAGGACAACAGGGGAGTGGGGGGGAGGTGGGGGCGGGGGTGGGGGAGTGGGGGGTGAGAGGGGGGGGGAGAGGGGGGTAGAGGGAGGGGAGGGGGGGGTTAGAGGGGGGTAGAGAGGAGGGGGGGTAGAGGGAGGGGGTAGAGGGGGGGTGGAGGGGGGGGCGACGGGGGGGGTAGAGGGGGGGGTAGTGGACAGGGGAAGAGGCGGAGGCGTGACATGGGTTGGGGGGAGGGGGGGGCGTGGAAGGGTAAGGGGACGAGGTTTGGGAGGGGGAGGGGCTCGGGCACATAGGGAAGCGGAGCGATGAGAGCGGTGAGAGCGGGGAGAGCGGTCAGGGCGGGCGTGCATTGGAACCCCTAAAACACTCAGAACCCATGGATCCATGAGGGGCATGGGCGGCGGCAGGGTGCGTGAGGGGTAAGGGGTAGGGAGCTGGGTCCATGAGGGGCAGGTCAAGGGGCTGGAGAGTGGGAGCATGGGCCAGAGCTTTGGATGGGGTGGAGAAGGTGGTAGGGGCAATGGGTCTTCACTGACGCCGCCCCCGGCTGGGGTCGGCGGATACAGTCACGACGCAATGCTGCTCGTGCAATTTACAGACCGTGGGCATCAATCACAAACATGCAAATTGATGGTGTGATTGGTTCTTTGTTACGCTTGTTTCCGGTACATCCTCCGTACAATTCAATGGAGTTGTCAACGTTGCAGCAATTCGCCAAAGCTTTGTTCTCTGCGAAACTCCCTCTGGGTGATGTTTTTGAAGGCACTGCACGATGCCACCATGTTCCAGCTCAGGATTCCAAAATTTGGGAATTCCCTGTTGCTGGTTTCCCGGGTCCAGAAAAGCGGGCCAATGAACATTATGCCTGGGCCCATTGCGCAGACATCGAAGGAAGTGTCGGAATCCTTACAATTGGACGTGTCCTTCGCACGGCACTGGAAACTCTGGGCCTTCGAAAAGATCAGCATAGCTTGTCTTTCTTTGGGAGATGTCATGCCAATCCACATTGGCATGATGATTTTCGTGAATGGCTAGGCCGACTATGCTGGTCAACAAAAAACACCAGTGGTATTGTGTTTTCGGGTATGATTGGAGGTGCGCATCGCAAGCCTCCTGGAGCAAACATACAGCTCGAAAACAGTCTCACCCGCATTTACCCACTCATTCATGCAGCCTCCCAGGATAAGCGGTGGGCCATCCGGGAATGCGCTGCGAGAATCGACTGTATATACTTGATTTGCGAACATTCTTCAGCTGATTTTCCTCCTCAGCCTACAACCAGAGCCCTTACAGGTCGACCCTCGCTTGAAGCGTTGGATGACGAAGGTTGGGGCAGTTGGAGACCACCTGCACCAGCTTCGCGCTAACTCGGCAGCTGCAAAAACTTGCGATTCTTTCTCCCAAGTTCTGCGTCTCTTTTTCTGTCTGCTCTTAGTTGGGTACCACCCGGTAATGTGCAGGGGCAATGTGTGTGCACAGTTTTGCTGCTACTTGTTTTTGGGATCCAAAACTGGGGCCTGCCAACCCATGCACAATCCAGCTTCTTGCCCAAGCCCAAGCGTTTCACTAAACTTTCGTTAAATGGCTTGGAACTCGTGGACCGATGATCGTTGGTGGTTGCAGTCTGATGATTGGTCAGTCACAGCCTGGGCCTCAAAACACGGCCTGGCAGGAAGAGATGTGCGAAACATCTCTCTCCATGAGTTGGCGCATCATGGAATGGACAACTATTCCATCCGCACATTAGCCAACGGCCGATTCGTTTCAATTGTCTTTGCTCGTTCTGTCAAGGAGTCATGTTTCTTTCATTATGTGCATAAACACATTCGTGACTCCAAGTTGGACCTGGACCAACTCGCTGAGAATTTCTGTGCGAAGCACAAAATCCAGGTCTCCGGCGATCAAAATCAGCAGAGATCTGCAAAGCTGGAAGCTTTCACCAAGTGGCTCATGAACCAAGCCACGTCGTTTCAACAAGATTCTGCGCATCACCATCCAAGAGCTTGAGCAGCAACTTGAAGCTGCAAAGCGTGCGGCGCAAGCGCCAGCTTCCAAACCTCCTCAAAAGAGAGCACGCCTGCCTGTGAAACAAGCAGATCCTGATGATCTAATTCAGAAAGCTGTGTCTTTTGATGCTGTTTCTGTCCATCGCACTCTTGCTGTGTCTTCTCCTGTCTCTGGTACCCCTCAAGCTGTCACTGCTGTCACAAAATGGGTTGACAAATTGACCATTAGAGCTGCGACGCGAGCAAAGCTCCTCACGGCATGCAAGCGCGTGCAATCTGCTCTCAAAGAGCTTTCAAAGCAAGAAATTTCAGCAACTTGCTGATCGAGCAGCAGCTTTCGGGTTGCCAATTTCTGTTGCAGGCAAGGCAAAACCGCCAGAGCTGTTGAAGATTATTTGCGCCGCCATTGCCTTGGCAGAGTGACTCCAACAGTCATCCTGTCGCTTTTGAACAGAAACCGTAGTGCAACCAATGTATGTTTCTGCTCGAAAGAGCTGAAACATCGGACTCTCGGGTTCAAAGCCGAGATTTACTGGCAGAAGTGCATATGTACAGAATTTTGTTTGAAGTCGTTCTATAAAATGTTCAAATGTAAGCTGATGTGGCGACCAGCTTTTTTGAAGCCTTGCTCGCCATGTTCTGTGCCTTTGGTTTGCAGGATGAGTTCGGAGCAACAAAGAAACAACCGCAAAAGCAACGCAAACGCGAAAGAACAGCCTGCATTCCCAAAGCGTTGAATCCTCGAACGCAGCTTCTAAAAAAGCCTGCCCAAAAAAGGCAAGCACGTTAGCGCAAAGGACTGAGGATTCATTAAACGTACTTGTCCTGAGGCGTTTTGCAATTCTATGCCTCGTCAACGTTTACGAGCAGCAGTCATTGGACAACATTGTTTGTTCTGGCAAGAAAGGACCTATCCTCTTTTGAAATGGTCCGAAAAATTCGAAGCTCTGCGAACTCCAAAGAACATCTGTATGCTGTATGCACTGTTGCGACTGAGCAATAATAATCTGGACGACCCGCGTCGGACCAGAGTAAAATCTCTGATTCGCAAAGCAATTGAGTTCCGGGATGGCGTTATGCCACCGAAACCAAAGCCTTTAACGTTACCACTGCTGGCTCATGACGAATTTTCCCATCGTGTCTCAGATTGGCTTCGTGACATGTGTCCAAATTCAAATCTGCGTTGGTGCCATTCCATCTACCCACTTGCAAAGTGGTGGCTGGCAGTTTTCGATCAGTTGCCCAACTTCTCCACAATCATTTCAGTTGGCAACAGAAACTACAGTGGGATTCGTCGCCGCTGTGTCCTTGCCAAGAGGCTTTGATTCGACACCCTGGTCTACAAACAGTCGTTTTTAACGACCAAGCGCACGTTGCATCTCCGGCTGACCAGCTCTCTGTATCTCGAAGACTTCTGTTTTGGTTGGCAGCCAATGCAGATATCCAAGTGTATCCTGCTTTTTTGGAATACGCTCAACGCACCTGGAAGTTTGTGCAGCAATGGTTCCAACACTACCATATTGGTGGTGTGACTTATGAACATTGGCACGATTTTCTCCACAAGGAATGGCCGCGCCGTCGGGACAAGGCCAGAAGCACTTTTCGCATGGTTGACATCAAGTTCTTACGCAGCCTTCTTGAGAACTTTGTGATTCAAGGACGTGATCACGCTCCTAATCACACACACACACACATTTTCTGTCTCTTTTGTATTCACTGGAGAATATGGTCCCAGTTGCAGCCCAACGACACCTAATTTCGTTGGCCGAAGCGAATTGGATGAAGCCTTTCATTGGGGAGTTGACAGACTCGCCCCTCTGCCCAGCTCATATCTGCTCCTGAAGGCAAAAAAGCAATTTCAGGTGGCCCGACCGATCATTTCTTATCGAGGATTTATCTTCTCGAAGCTTTTCCGTTGCGTGTCGTTTGTCCTGGATGTCATCTTGCGCACGGCTTTCCCCGACTCTTTCGGGCTCTCTACACTGCCGAGGACTTTTCGCGACCTCCACGCTTTTTTGCAAGGAGCGCCGCTTGAGTATCATTTGGAGCAAAGCAACCAAGATCTCATCGGATTTTTACCGTCTATTCCAGCATCCAGAATCCTTGAATCGGTTCAAGATGCGATTGACATCTTCATGGACAAGACCAAGAATCCTGGCTTGGTATTTTCTGTCTTCCCAAATGAGAAAGACGTCAAGCTTCGAGTTTTTCAAGGAGTCAAAAAAGGCATCAAGGGATCCGTGCGACTCATCCCTCTCAAAGATGTCTACAGTGCGAACTATCTCTGCAATCCTCAATGTTTGTACAGCTACAAAGAGTGTTTCGTCAAGTGCGAGGATCCGCTATAGGGAACCAGATTTCTCCAATACTTGCGAATATCGCAGTATCTTCAGAAGTGGTTTGTCCAAAATTCTGCATGGGTCGCGCAACACAAAGATCACATCTACATCACCAGATATGTCGACAATCGACTGGTGATTGCACCGGCTGAGTTGTACAGTACCCCAGAGCTCCAGGAACTTTGCGACCTCAATTTTTACAAAACGCCTGTTGAGCTCCAAGCAGTGACCGATTTACAGTTTCTCGGAACCTTTTTCCACGCTCCAGATCGAAGGTTGGAGTTCATCCAACCGGAACACAACTTCCAGTTTCGACCATACTTGTCAGCTGGAAGCTTGAATCACAGAGTTGCTGCTCTGAACAGCCGATTGTGCTCAGCATCTCGCATTTCTTTTCCATTGGCCCAAACATGTCAAGACTTGTCTGTGTTGTGTGACAAGTACATCCAACAAGGCTTCCCGCCTGCTCTTGTACAGAAACGAATGCAGCATGCAGGTCTTTTGGCGTCAACGACAACGTGCGTTGAGATAAAATCTTTTGACCCCAGACGGGGCAGGTGTGTGTGTGTACACTCCTGATTGCAAAGGATTAAGTTAAAATAACTTGCAGGGGGCCCGAGGGCTCATCACGGGCCAACGAAGCTCTATGTGGTGAAGCCAGGTAAACGTACCTGCACAAAAGGCCGACCTGGGCATTGAGTTATGCAGCTGGGGCCAGACATTTGTTTTCATACCTGTGCATGGCAGTTCTTATGCTGTACTTGAGAGTGTCACAATGATACTCCAAAAGAAAGAAAAACCGGATACTTACGACTCCTTCGAAAGAGGGTGCGAACCTGTGTGTGTGTGTGTGTGTGTCGGTGTGTGCGTGTGTGCGTGTGTGCGGTGTGTGCGGTGTGTGCGGTGTGTGCGGTGTGTGCGGTGTGTGCGGTGTGTGCGGTGTGTGCGGTGTGTGCGGTGTGTGCGGTGTGTGCGGTGTGTGCGTGTGCGTGTGCGCGTGCGTGTGCGTGTGCGTGTGCGTCCGCGTGTGCGTGTGCGTGTGCGTGTGCGTGTGCGTGCGTGCGTGGGTGTGTGTGTGTGTGTGTGCGCGGGGTGTGTGTGTGTGTGTGTGGGTGGGTGTGGGTGGGTGTGTTTGCGTGTGTGGGTGGGTGTGTGTGTGCGTGCGTGCGTGCGTGCGTGCGTGCGTGCGTGCGTGCGTGCGTGCGTGCGTGCGTGTGTGTGTTTTTTGTGTATGTGTGTGTGTGTGTGTGTGTGTTTGTGCTCCCTTGTCCTTCGCATCTGCAGGGGGCCTGAGGCTCATTGGCAAGGCTCAGGCCAACGAAGACACTTCCGATTGAGTGTGATATAGGGAGAGGACGCTCTTCCTACGCACCTGCAATATGCAGCAATCTTGCGATCCAAGAGGTTTTTGTGAGACTCAACAGAAGAAGCGGCAGTCCAATGTCTCACGCTTGCTGAGGAATGTAAAGAAAATTGGGGGAGTGCTCATTCGATTTCTTGAAAAACAACCCCATCGAGGGAAATGCCACATGTGTATCTGTCTATGAGTGTCTTCACTTGCGACCTCCTACCGCGTGGGATCAGTGTTGGTTTTTTCCTTGTTGGCCTTTTGGGTATGTGGAGGGATTGCTGCTGGAGGGCCTCTCGAGCGAGGAGCCGGCTAGAGATGCAGATAGCTTCTTTCAGACAGAGAGTCTGTCTCGAGTCAGGAGAAGACGATCGAGGTGCCGTCGCCTATTTTGGAGACTTTCGCCCGGACTTGTGCTGCGGGTGGCATGGAGAAGGAGCGACTCAGAAATTCAGTTGCGTCGGTATCGCGGTGCATGGAACGTCTTCAGAGTACGATTGCATGGGGGCTGTACATGGCTGAGCTGTGCGCACCACGACACCAGGACTGCTTTCTGGCATGAGGCGCATGAAAGAAGGTAGTGCTAGAACAGGTTTCTGTTCACTTAAACTTGAGTTTCCTCGCTTACTTGCTATGTTTTATATCCTTTGTTAGCCTTTGGTTCCTGTCCGTCTGGAGGAGATGTCACAAGGCGTGACACAAACAGCTTTGGCGGCCAGCGTTCTGCCCAGCTTCTGCACTTTTTTGCATTCGTAAGAGTTAAAACAGAGCACTGCTATGATGATTTTCAGCTTTGACATCAATTGAGCCTGCTCGTGCTACACGGACCCGTTTTGTAGGACGTTGTAGGACAAACCTCGACGCTTACAGCGTGAATGCCTGTCGACTCGGGAGCAAGAGGTGGCAGCCAACTGCGTTTCGTTGAACTGCGCTTCCCAACGGTGCTGCAGGACCAGATGGGGGCTCTTTGAAGTATCGCTGTCCGGCCGGAGCTGTGTAGCCTGACAACTGTCCTGGTTGTGGACGCTCTATAGACATCACTGACATCACCCGAGCTGAAGCCCCGGGCTCTCGGGGCTCTGTGGGCTGGGCTGTATGGGCCCTGTATAAGTCGTTTTTCATCGCAGCTCAAATCTGTTCTGTTTTTCCCGTCTGTTCTAACAGATTCTAAGAGCTGCACTGAAGCATCGATCAACGCTTCAATTTCGAGTTGCGCTCTTGTCACATCTTGTCACGACAACTCTGCTGGGTTCATATGAGCGCTTTCAGAAGTTGGATAACAGAATAGAGCTCCTAAGTCAGCAAATACCAACAGGAGTCATCAACAAATTGCCAACAGTGACAAAGAATACCTTCAAACAGAACTTTGTGTCAACATGAAAGGCGTGTCAATTGAAAGCAGATACGGGATGCCCCGAGAGGCTCGGCAGCGGGCGCTACTTTTGCACCTCTGCACGTTCAACTTCGAGACGCACGCAGCGGTACCGCTCTGTGTCAGGTCAGTGCCCGTTGAGTGCCCCCGGTGAGTGCCCCCGCTAAGTGCCCCCGGTGTGCCCCTTGTGCCCCCAGCTCTCAACAGAGACCCTATGCCCCCATGCTTACAGTCTTAGAGGTCCATGTAGACTGGGCTTCAGCGCGGAGAGGCACCAGCTTTACGATGCCGACACGGCCTACAGCGTCCTGCGGCTTTGGGACTGAAATGTAGTGAGACACAGTGCTCCAAGTGCTTCAGTTCAAGTTTGCAGTTCTCGGTGACTAGTAACGAGTATGAACTAGTCGCATCTAGTGACAACTGGAGGACCTGTATGGCTTGGCCAGGCCCTGAGCATTTGATTGGGGGTTTCGTGTGCGCTGCGAGGACATTCGGCCAACTGAAGAACCTCTCGTCTCTTTGCGGTGTATAATTCGTAGATCACCCGCCTAGGACTGGCCTCGTGCGAGCAAGGCCCGGGTCTGAGACTGCATGAAATTCTGCGTTCTCTGCACTCACAGTCCCCTCTGTGCACCGCACACGGCGAGAGGGAGAGAGAGAGACAGCGAGAGCGAGTAAAGAGAGCGAGTAGAGAGTACAGAGAGTACAAAGGCTGAGAACAGAGTTGTGCAGGCCGGGATCTTCTTGCTACGGGCTCGCGATCCGAAGCCTTCTGAGGCGTGGAAAAACTCCAGGGGTTTTTCCGATGTGAACTTAGTAACTATAATCTTGATTAAAGACAAATGTGGCATCTGAGGTCGTGCCAGTGAACGGCACCAAGCATCGAGGGGCGTCGGAGTTCCGTGCAGAGTGGCAGTCCGCTGAGGAGACCCTGCAGTGCTCTGCAGCGCTCTAAGGTGCTCTAAATGTGCGGCTTCCTGGAAGCAGTCGAAGTGCTAAATCTACCTTCTGAGCCTTTTTGCGCTTTCTCATTGCTTTCAGGAGGACCAGCGCCGTGCCGGCCTTGCGCAGCTCCATGCAGAGCAAGAGCTCCAGAGGCGATCTCGACTCACTACATGATCATGTCGAAGGTGTTTATGTAAAGACTAAAGACGCACAATGCCACTTCAAGTTTGGGTCAGGCTGGAGCGTCTCAACAAAAAGAAGAGGAATGCGGACGTCGAGGAGTCAAATTAAGCCCGAACGGAGGCTTCTTTGAAGCACAAATTGTGTCAAAGGGTGTGCACAAGGTGCGCCCTTTAAAACAGGGGATCGGTAGGGGGCACTTCTCTGCGACTCTCAGTTGTGCGGCTCACAAAGGGTCGAACTCTCGCAGCGCTTGCCGTTGGATTTCGTGTGGGATGTGCGGGGATTTCGTTGCGCTGCAGCAAGCTCAGTGCATGCTCAGAAAATCCAAGCTTTTGTCTGCATCATTCTACATCCGTTCACGGAACATGGTTTTGGGCTTGGGCCACATCCTCGCCCACCTTGAGACGTTGTTTATTTGAGGGGCAGCGGCGCTGCTTTGCTGCGTGAGGGTGCGCGCGGTTGTCCGCGACCGCGGTCCTCGCCCTCCCACACTGCTGATGCCACCTGCTCTTTGCTCCGGCCTTCCTTTGCTCGAGGCGGCCACGAAAGTGCGGTGTGCTCTTTTGGTGGCATGGAAGAAGAACGGCCCAGACTGCCAGCTGCAGCTGCATCATCATCATCATCATCATCATCATCATCATCATCATCAGCAGCAGCAGCAGCAGCACATTTCACGAGGAGATACGAGGAGCATACATTCCACATCAACATACCCCACTATTCATCACGATTCGATCCGTGCCCTGAAAGGGCTCGTGGAGCCTGGAGAGACTGAACTGAACCGTGGGGCCGTTGACGGAAGGTCTTGGTTTCTGGAGCAGCTTAAGCACTCCATGTCTTAAACCATCCCCGTAGGTGTGCACCCGCAGACATGTTGCGGTCACGTTTCACGTGTGTAGGCTTTGACTTGCACCTGCTGCTGCCCGAACGTACTCAAATCCGATTGGCACTTGCCACTGGGGCTATCGGGCCTTGTGCGTAGCTTTTTGGGGGCTTGGCTTTTGATGCATTGGATGCAGGAGATCATGCAGCAACTCTCACTGGCACCACAACAAGAGAAACGGCCTTGGCCGACTGTTTGCCAGTCGGCGACGAGTAATGTCAGTATTGTTATTGGCTGTGGCGGTCCAGGCTTCTTGAAGCACTCCAGACGGGCAAGTTGCCAAGCACGCTGGCGTCATTTTGCGCTTCGCGAAGCGGCTGCCTGCGGTTGCCCCGAATTCATGCCAGGCGGTGTGGATTCGCAGCTCGTGGAGGCGCGTGCACTGCGTGCACCACTTGTGACAGAGAAGAGGATAGCTCACGGACAGAAGCACAGAAGCAGAAGCAATGTCCAGCACCTTCTCAGCACCTTCTCAGCAGTTTTGCCCCGTTGTCTCATTTTGAGGCATGGATTCTTGGGAACCGTCTCAACTTCTCGGGCCGAGCTGTCGACAAGAAGCTGCTTGCGAAGGCCCGGGCCTTCTTCTATTGTGAGAGAAGGAGAAGGAGAGATGAAGGGAGACTCAGAGAGAGACTCAGAGAGAGGGGAAGGGGAGGAGAGTCACGAGAGGGAGAGGAAGGGGAGGAGAAAGGGGGAAAGGGGGAGGGCGCATGGGGGGAGTGAAGAGGCTGCAAAGCAGAAGGAGGAGAAGAACGGAGAGAGGGGTTTTCTCTTGTTCTTCCTAGAGAAGGAAGACTGTAGACTGTAGACTACAATCTAGAGAGCTCTGCTCGCCTGCTCAATGCCCTGCTCAGCGTGCCGCGGCGGAGAAGCTCGCGATGAGACAGCTGCTGGCGGCTGCCAGAGAGGTGCCTGGGCTCCGATATATGGCCTGCTCCTGCGGCTCTTGCGGCTCTTGCGATCTTTCAATTGCTTCAAAGCGCTTTTGCAGATGGCCACGATTTCCGATTTCCTGTAGTTGGGTGCTGCTGTGGAGCTACACCAGTCAATCTGCTCGCAACACTTTGAACTCCACTTACGTTCCTGTGTGAACTTGCGTGATTCCACAATGGTACTCGAGGGCAAATGTTGTGTGCAGCCAAGCTTCCCGAACTCCAGGCTCCATCACGCGATCGGACCATTGAGGCGTGCTCGGAGCGTTGAGAAGTGACGAATTGTGTGTTCAGTGTGTTCTCCGCCGCGTTTCTGAGAGTTTTCCCCCTCCCTCTCGCCTCTTCGCTTCTTCGCTGAAGGACATCAAGAGCTTGGACCGACCTGCGCTTTTGACACGTTGCCGTGCTTGCCGTGCTTCAACTTTCAGAGCTGTTTTGTGAGATCGAAGAGAAGGAATTTGTGCAATTGTGTGCAATAAGGAATGGAAGAGCCACGCGAGAGCCGCGAGTGGGAGGTTTCGCAGGAGCTGCACTCCATTCATCATGAAAGTCCCTCGGAGGCGCGACTCATGGACTTTTACGCCCGCGCGAACACAGAGAGAGTCGCAGAAGAGGCACGGGTGATGCAGGGTGATGCAGGCTGATGCAGGGTGATGCAGGGTGATGCAGGGTGACGCACGAGGGAGATTCTGAGATTGCCTAGACCGGCTTGCAGCTTGAGCTGGACTCTTCGGCCTCTTTGGCTGCTCACTCTTGTGACTCTTGTTGGTTCCTGAGGTTAAGAGATGGGTTTGCTGTGACACGACTGTAATGTGAGGGAGCAGGACTTGGAAGGTTTCTACGAATGCTTCATCAAAAGCATGTCCCCTAAGTTCCTAGTCGCCATCCCATCCCCAATCATCCTAACTTTCGCCCACCATCACTGATTTCATATTTGGTTCATCTGGCTCAAGAATACGCACCTGCAGCTGGACGACTGCTTCGGCCAAGTGACCAGTAATTTCAAACACATGTCAAAGCCGCCTCAAAGCCGCCTCAAAGCCGCCAAATGCTCTCTCGCTTTCTGTGCCGGGCTGAGGTTCTTGTAAGACGCATCGTTTGACCCAGCTGCTACCCGCCATTGCGAAGATTGTCCCGCAGATTCTCACCTCATCCCGACGTGCGAGTGGGTTGAACAGGCTGAACAGGCCGTACAAAGTCTGACCCTGTCAAGTTGGCGAACCTCCAAGTTTCGGGAATACGACCGTTCTCGACCTGCCCCTGGTTCCACGTCACCCCAGCTCCTCACGCAGAAGTGACCAAGCTCAAAACACCCTTGCAAGACTGATGGGAGAGTAAGGGTTTCTGCGCAAGCTAAGGATGAGCTCTCACGTTTCTCAGGAAGATCAACAGAACTCCTATCTCTTGCTCGAACAGATATGATGCGAGGTCGACGTATCCTAGTACTCCCCGGGCTCCGCACAATCCGCATTGCAAGAGAGCTGACGACCACATGCCAACAGGGGTTGTATGAGATGATGTGTCGTGTGACAAATGCTTTCGAACAAACACCCAGCTCACCAAGAAACACAGTGAAACACAACTGTGCCAATCTATCCTTGTCCGCAAAAGACCCGCGGCGCCGCTGCGCAAGGTATAAGTCATGGCGCAACCAGCACCATCACTGCACCATCACATAGTATTTCTTTTAGAGAGTTTGATTGGCATCAGTCAAAAGGCCGCGCTGTTCCGTGGACCTCTGGCCAATGGCAACTTGCTCCCCAGTCTGAGTCAGCTTGACTTCTTCGGGTGGGCCTTCGATTCAAGCAGTGAACCCTTCGAACCCAACATTGCCACCGAAGACCTCTGATCGTCCTGAAGCTCCTTGAAACTACAGCATCAGCCGGGAGAGCTGTTTGGAAGTTGAATTCCTGGTGGTTGTATCTTCTGCTGGCCTGCTGCTGCTGCTGCTGCTGCTGCTGCTGCTGCTGCTCAAGACCTGAGGGCCTTTGCTGACCTGCAAATCTCCTGCAGAATCCCAAGTGCGGATTCCTGCGAATTCCGGTCTTCACAAGTTGGCCTTGGAGTGGAACAAAGAAGTAAAAACAACTGTGATCCGCGACCCCGTCGACAGGAACTCTAGATCCGTTGCTGACGAGCCAGTTTGCACAGGTGTCCTAGGTCTCTCCAGTAATGCCCCCATGGACGAACCCCCTCGGGCCCAGCGCCCACACCACAGCACCTCTACCAGGGGGGCGCAAGTGGTCAGGCAGGTGGGGTGCCTGCTTTTTTAGCCACCCATACGGCCCAAGGCCTCGGCGAATTTTTCCAGCATGCCTTGGTTTGGGTTTCCTTCTGTTTCTTTCGTTTGCCGCTGTCCTTTGCTCCGGCTTTTGGTGCTTTGTTGCTTTCTTCACGAGGCCCGCTGCGTCACAGCTTGGAGGTGCGTCTGACTGCGGGCAAAATTGCAAGAGATGTTGTATGGGACATGTGAGATTGAATTCGAGGTGGCTGTCCAGCGTGGAAAGGCTGCAAGGACGGGTTGAACCAGAGCTTGCTGCGAGGCACGAGGAGCTGAAAGGATTCCCCATGATGCATGAGATGGCATGTCAACCTTGTTAAATTTGGAATATTGTGTCCGTGCTATCAGCGTCACATAGTCATCGGCAAGCGCTGACAAGTCTTGAGTATATGGATGGCATTTGCTTCAATTCGCATTTGCAGGCTCCTGTTGTTTGCAGGTCCTTTTGTTTGCCTGCGGCCTGCAGCCCCGCTCGCCTCTCCACCCTCCACGTGCAACAAGGTGAAAGCACAAGAAACGTGAAGTTGCAACCACAAGGGACAGCACACAACTATGCCATTCTGTGGGCTGAGACGGGAGAAGTCAGAACTGGCACTGGGACGTGCTCTGCAGGATATCCATAGCATTGCGCCCTGTAGAATTCAGCGCCGAATGTGCAGAATGCTGTTGTCGTGACTGGTGTCGTTTTACATCTGTGCGTCACAGTGGACCTTGGCTTTGAGACACCTATCGCTTGAAACGCTGCTCTCTCAACGTCACCCAAATTGAAACCCAGACTTGTTTCGTTATTGTTTCTGCTTTCCGTTTGAACCACTCTCCAAATTATCACTACCACATTCTCCTTGCTCCCTGGAGGATTTCGTAGGTAGAGTTTTTTTTGGTTCAATTCAATAATTGCTGACTTGAACAACAACCAACAGACAGAGCGAGCGGTGAGAGGGCGGCGGCCAGAGAGGGCTCTCAGAAGGCCAGACTCAGGCCCGCCCTTATCAACAAAAAGGTCTCAGTATCACTCACAAAAGCGCAGGGCGCGCCAGCGGTTGGGGTCAGGACGTCTTTTGCCGTTGAAGGCGTCAAGAGCGAAACAGATAGGCCCACTGGCAGGGACCCAGGGCTTGCCCCCCGGAGCGTAAATCGGAGCCCCCTCCCTTCCTTCCCTCTTGAAGACGAAGGCATGCATGCGGAGTCCAAAACACGAGCAGGCCCAGCTTCGAGCCCCTTAAAAAGAAAGGGGGAAAAGAGACGAAAAGTTGAAAGTTTGAAAGAGATCAAAAAGGTGAGACACACGAAAGGCGAGACACGTTTCGAGAGCTTGTCAACAGCTTGTGTTAAGTGGGCTTTGCTTTGAGGCAAGGGCTCCCCCTCAGTATACGCCGACACATGCGTTGCTTGGCGGCTTCGGTTTCAGATTCGAGCCAGAAACAGTTGTTTTGACCACGGCCGCTGTGATTGTCCATGAGGAGCAGGCACATGTTGCTCATAAGTTGAAGCAGAACTCTTCTTGAAGGGGGAGGGCTTGCAAAGGGGCAAAGAGCCGCAACAAACCAGAGAGTTTCGCAAAAAAAGGGAGGAAGGGCAGGGGTTAAAGGGGCGGGATGGGGGGAGGGGGGGTGGGGGGGGGGGGGAGGGGGGGGTGGGGGGGGGTGGGGGGGGTTTTGAGAGGCACTCCCCCGAAGTGATTGGGGTCGCGTCACAAAATTTTGTGTGGGATGCGGGTCTGCTTGTTGCAGACGCTTCTCGGCAGGAAACCGAGGCGAATTATGTCGAAACCCTGGCTGGCGAAATGTTCATTGCTGCAGATCTCCCCGTCTGACTTCTGCGTCTCAGGTTTCTTTGAATTCGCGGAATTCACTTTATAGAATTTCTGAGAACCGTATTTCAACTAGCTTGCAAGGCGTTTGCTTCCCAGTCTGCTTGCTCTGCGAAATGGCCTAGGATGTTTAAAGGGTGCTTTTCCCCAATCTGCTTGCTCTGCGGAAAGGTTAAAGATTCAACTAGCTGGCTGAGTCATCTGCTGAGTCATGTGCTCTGAGCGCAGGTCGGACTGCAAAGCCTTGAAGAACGACGGCAACGACGGCAACGACGGCACCGACGCGCCAGCAGAGGCCTGTGGCAAAAAAATAGCACATTGCCTGCACATTTTGATGAGTCCGGGCATCAATGAATTCCTCGTATTGCTTCCCTACTTCCCTACTTCCCCTCTTCGCTGCCTTCTGCAGAGGCCGGGCATCAAACGGTGCCCCAGGAGATGCCCTTGGTCTTGGGCCCAGAAACGCCCTTTGTGAGCGGGAGCTCCTCCGAGAACGCCGAGAACCGCGCAAAGGCACGCAGCAGCGAGGGGCGAGGGGATGCGAGGGGGAAGAAGCGAAAGGAACGAGAGCATGCTCGCGAGGATCGCTAGGATGACACAATCCACGCTGCGGTATGAACATAATATAGTTGCATGCGTGCTGAGCCGGGGGGCATTTCGGGGAAAGGCTTCTCGCGGGCGCTTTGACAGCTGTTTGATCGGTTTCCAGCCTTTACTCCAAAGGAGTATGCTCACTTCTTTCATCCTATTGCCTTCGCTCCAGTCACTCCAGACATCTCCGCCATTGCAACTTTGCGCGATGGTCTTTGCATTACCATTCCTTGATTCTCGTTCAAAAAGACCGATCCACAAGATAAGCTTTGTCCACTTTCTCGGTGATCTGCCTAATTATGCAGTCTGACTCGAAGTAACGAACTTCAATGACCGATCGTTGCCCGTGTTCTTGGAAGCTCATCCCTGAAAGGCTTCTTGTGAATCAACGATACCTCAGGGTTTTCTTTTGTGCTTTCTGACATATCATAAGAGCTACAAGTTGCGGATTGAACACAAACAAGGTGTTGGGCATTGCTGGGCCTTTCGGGTGCGAGATTAGTTTTTCAACTCCAACTCTTCTTCCACTTCCTCGTGTTGCCCATCGGGGGTTCCTCGCTACTGAACGACTTCATCTTGTTAACTGCATATCGAAAGTGACTCGCTGTGTTGCACTTCGCACACTTTGTGAGCGTGTAAATCCTGGACTTGGGGTCCTATTGTGGACATGCCACCATCCAAGCCATTTTGCCTGTCTGCCTGTCTGCCTTGAGGCAGTTCCCTGGAGTCGAGTCCTGCTCTGCTCTCCTGGTGCCTCATCCTTGGACTCACATTCCGCCAAGGCGACGCCGACGTGAGCTCAACTTAACGGCGGGAGCCGCATCCCCCCACTCTGCACCACTCCTTCCGGCGACGGGGGTGCCGCATGGTGCCGCTTCGAAGACTAAGACGAGCACTTGCGCTGCCTTCCCTAAAGGCAGTGACAGGCAGTGGCCAGGTTGGCCCGGGGAGGCATGGCGAAGCTTCTCAGGACCAGGGTGCCGAGCCACATCCCTATCCTGCCCCACAGTGTTTGGGCCACAGATGTTGGGACATGTTTGAAACATATCTGTACGGGCCATCCCCCTCATCCGAGACGTGGCGTGTCCTGTACTGTCGAGATGCGCCCCTCGAGCCCTAAATAAGGGGGCTGCGTCGTCAATTGCCTACGCCTGCCATAAGCCCCGCCTGCATCCCTCTTCGCTCCGGCTCCTGATGCCACCTGCTGGCTCCCCCCGCGCATTTCTGACATTTCTGAGCTGCCTGCCCGAGCGGCACTGAGCATAAATAAGTATTTCTGCCACCCGCGCTGGCCCTGTTTCCACTGCAACCCCGGGGTGCACACACCTGCGACCTTGGCAAAGTCGACTTCGGGTTCAGGGGGAAATTCCTTTCCGAGCATTTCTTAAGTTTTGTCCTTCCGCGCCGTCCTCAGAAGTAGGAGGAAGAGAGAGAGCGACTCTTGACTTGACGGGAGTTGCTCGCCATCGCTCGCCGCAACTGTGTTCGGCTCGGAGCAGCGTCACCAATCATATCAAGTCAGTTTGGGTGCATTCTCTTCATCCTTCACTCGTGCTCAAGTTCGCATTGCTTACGTCAGTTCTTTGTTTCAACAAAAAGGTTCAATTGACAGGTTCACCCCCTTGTCCTTATTCTGTCTCAACTTGAATGGGTTCCTCCTCTGAACAGCCCAAGAGGAATGCAGCTTCGCATCTCAGGTCCAAAATGTACTCTTTCAGGTTCATCTTCACTTTCGTAGATCAATGACGAGCTGTTTGCACCAAATGCTCAACTTGCAAACCTTGGTGCCCAGCCGGCGCAACATCTTGCAACTCTGTCAGCAATCTGCTATCCTTCGTATAGCTCCAAGTCGCTTGCTGCAACGCAGTCATCGATGTCTCCGTATCGTTCCGCATCGGTCCTCGAAATCTGTTTCGGATCAGGAAGCACTAGAACTCCGCAAACCTCCTCTACCATGTACCTTGCCATCTCCACTTTGGGTGGTACCTGTTTCAAGAGTACATACTTTGATACACATCGCATCTGTTGCATCCGGTCCATTCACTTCGTCTCTGGTTTCATGACCCATCCTTCACTTCTCAGAAGATTCATAGTCAGAGATCCTCTATCTCTCTCGCCAACTTGTGGTAGGTGTATATTAGAACTTTTGTTTGATAGCAAGGTTTAGGAGGCAAACGCGCAGTCTTCTCCCAAGCAGCTTTCAGGAGTATTCTCGACTCCTGTGGTCATTCTTCGACATCGTTATCGACTTGCAGCATATACTTCTCCAGCTTTTCTTGCGATCTGCCGATTTCATTTTTCTCCCAGACTGGTTCCCAGTTCCTGCAAGGATTTCCGATTCAGTCGAGATAATTGTGCCTGCCAGGTTTCCGGTGATTTTTGTCTCCCCTTGTCTACCTTCATGGCGGATGGGTCGCCGAATCTAAGGGGCGGCCTGTGTCTCCGCTTGTCTCCCTTTGTCTGCCTTCATTCCAAGCAATATAGGGCTTCGCCGCCTTCGCCCTCCTGCAGGTCTCGAGCCTTTCATTCCGTTATCGTGATCGTCATATCTTCCCTTTCAAGACTTCGAATGGCCGGATCATTGGCGATGGCTTCACACGGCAACAAGCGGCGCCAGGTGTTCAAGAACGAGTTTCAGGGTGCTGTGATTTGTATCGCTATAGCCCTTCGTGGACAGGAGCTGCGTGCGCAGTATGATGGACGCAGGAAAACAGATGCATATTTTGATTGGGACGATTGCAGCAGAGATCTGCTTTCGAGCCACTTGTAGTTTTAATTGTGCGCCCACATTAATGCGCGTATTCATCCGCGTACGATAAGGGACATCGCGTGGAGGCCTCCAAAGCTGCTCGACGGGAGTTGCGCCAGATGGCTGCCACGTTCTCCAGTAGAAGGCACCTGGGCAGCGGATGACGCAAACAAATATCGGACCTGCAGACTGTCGACGGGTTGCCAGGTGCTTTCTCGAAAGGTTGGGACCTCAATGGCCACAGCAACAAACATGACAATTGATCCGGCGGATCTGGGAATGGCAGCGGCTAGTGACTGGCAGCCAAGCGACAAGTCTGCCTTGGATCTGCTGTCCAAACAGCTTTCATAGGAGGTTCTGAGATGAACTCATCAGGAACTCTCAGATTACGGCTTGGAGATGGCCTGACGTGCTTGGGAGGGCTTGCCAACTCAATCTTCAAACTGTCTTCAAGTCTTCAAGTCTTCAAGTCTTCAAGTCTTCAAGTCTTCAAGTCTTCAAGTCTTCAATATTCTCTTCAAGGACACAGAAAGCAGAGGACGTCCGCGCGAGGAAAGCCGAAAGGGAGGTTCGGGCTTCGGCTTCGGCAGCTTCGGCGGCTTCGGCTTCGGCGGGTCCCTGTTGAGCTCTGAGCCTCAGCCTTGCCAGGACCAAGCAAAGGCACATCTGCATGATTGCAGACGAGTCTGGGAAGTCAGGAGATGTGACATCAGACTAGTCACGTGCGAGGTATTTGAGGTATCATGGTATCACCAGTATCACGAGCTTCAATGATCTTCAATGCAGGACGCAAGTCCTGGCTGAGAAACATGGCCTTATGCTGGAGTACCAGCGCAGGCTGGTTGGCTGGCTTCATGTAACACCGATGTGTCACACTTGGCAGGGACTTCCGAAGGAAGGTCCTTGGTGACGAGGAGTGCCGGTGAGCTATGCTGGGCTCTGCTGGGCTATGCTGGTGTGGGTTGTGGCAGCGAGGAGGTGCACAGCAGCACTACCGTCCAGAAGGCTCGTGAAGAAAGCACAAGTTGCTCTCACTTGCTTTCCCTCACTGTTGTTGAGCAAGCGCGCTTGAGGCAAATCGCGGGGGCCTTGAAGCGTGTTCGAGGCTCTTTCACAAGACACAGTGCGCAGAATCAGCCAGTGGAAAGGCTTGCATGCCTTGCATGCCTGGCACGCTTCATCACGAGGGAGGCTCTTGCCGCGCGTGGCCCTTTCTGTGCGTGGGGCTGCGCAAGATACATAAACTAACATTTAGAGCAAGCCTTGAAGCTTCAAGTAGTGCAAGCCTGCCGTACCTGAACATACGAAGAGGAAGTGCTGTTCGCACCTGGCTCATTTAGCATAGATCTTGGTCGATTGCCGAATCTGGCAGTGATATTCATGTTAGGGTCGCCGGGGCTGCAACAGCGCCTATGTCAACGCTGCCACTGCCCGTAGCATCCGAGGCTTGGTCATGCTTCACTCTGCTCGTAGCCATTGTATCTTAGACGTGTGAGGTGTGCAGCATTCCACGCGCGCCGCGCGTGATGGTCCAGACCTTTCACGGCTTCCGGAGCCGATACACCGAGCGCGAGGAGTTCGGCGCAGGCTTCTCGACCTTCGGCGACTCGATACAATTGGACCGTCTTGGAGGGCCCATCTACAGATCTACAGATAGAACGAGACTGCTTTTGTTCAATGGAAGGGCATACGAACCATGATCTACAGCTCCTTTTACCCCTCTGTGGCGCTAGCATAGCACTGGCTGCGTGCTAGCCTTAATTTTAGAAGTGTTGGTCTGCCTGGGCCAAGACAAAGGTATATGCATGCATTTGGCCCCAAGACCCCCAAGACCCCCAAGATCTCCAAGCGTTGTGCTTTCGCTTTCGAGGCACCGAGTCCAGTCGGACGCAGCCTTTGGCATGCACCTAATTCGGAGTGAGTATGCCAGTGTAGATTCGCACCTCATCGGGGGGGATTGACCCAGCGCACCGCACTTTGCAGGTGAAAAGCTGTCCCACCCTATCTACAAAAGGCACCAACCAGAAATCTGGCACATTCTGGAAACCAGAACGACGGAACAAAAAGTCCACGTGCAAATAAAAGAAGGAAGCAACGGCACTGGCAGCATGCCTCTAGGGTGATTCTCGCGGCTCTGTAGGTGGAAGATCATGTGGAAGCGAGCGCCACCGTCCTCAGAACGCCGGTGCACTTGTGCCACCAGAGCATGTGTTTCTTGGCCTGGCCCTCTGAGTAGGAAGGGGCCTGCGCGGCGCCCAAGGCGCCGAAGATGCGATGCATGAGCGTCGTCATGGCGTCGACGGCGGATGCTGCAACAATCATGTCGATGGCCTTACCTTTCAGCGTCTTCAAGAAGAACTGCACGCCACCGCACAGGCGCCGCAAGAACAGGTGGAGTGTCGACTCCTTCTGAGCGCTTGCGAAGATGGAGCAGCGCTGACCAGATGAGATCGTCGCCTTCACGGTGTCCACAGAAGAAGCCGCAACACCAAAGGTGCTCGCCAAGCAGCGCCTGCACGAAGAACTGCGCGTCACCATGCAGGCGCAAGACCAGGTGGAGCGTCGACTCCTTCTGAACGTTGTAGGCTGCGAGCGCGCGGTTGTAGAGCAACTGCTGGCCTTTGAGCGTCAACACTGTGTGGACGTTGTAGTCTGAGAGAGCACGGCTGCCCTCCAACTGCTTGCTTGCGAACTGCCTGCCTGCGAAGATAAGGAGCTGCTGATCGGGAGGAGTCTCCACGCCCTGACCTCCCGCCGAATTAATCCTGACAGGCGTGTCCAAGGCCTCCGTGGTCTCGCCTCCGGGATCGAAGTAGCGAAATGCCCCACCAAGGTAAATGCGGTGCTCCTGCTTTAGCATCTTGGCTGCAAGGGTGCGAATGCCACCGGACGCCCTGACGCCGTCAACGTGGCCGGACGCCGCCGCATCGAAAGTGATGATCCGGCCTAGCAACGATTGCTCGCCATCAAATCCCGAATCCAGGACCAATGTCTGCACCTCTCCACGAAAAGAGTCTGGAAGTGGCTCCCAAACCCCAATCCAGGTTCCTTGCCTCGCGCGGGCGCCACCTTCAACCGCCAAGTCAGAAAATGACAGGAAAAGCATACGCCATCGTCTTCCGTCCAAGCGCCACCAAGACCAGCAAGACCACAGCGTTCACACTGCGAACCTGCTGAACCAATGGAGCTATCCATGGAGCATGTATTCCCCTCAGGGCGATCATGCTTGAAGGAGTCGTATCCGCGTGTGTTCCTCTGAAGGCTATCATGCTCGACGGTTGCTGAGTCTTGTAACCATGCAGGGAGCACATCCACGTCAACAGTCACATCGACTCCAGAAGAGCAGCGGCAGAATGCCATGTACCCAGGAAAGCTGTATGTGCTGTCCATGTAACTAGGCCAGCTTGCCTGGCCGCACTTTGCGCATGTTCGGCTGGACATGGAGCATGTATTCCCCTTAGGGCGATCATGCTTGATGGAGTCGTATCGGCATGTGTTCCTCTGAAGGCTATCATGCTCGACGGTTGCTGAGTCTTGTAACCATGCAGGAGGCACATCCACGTCAACAGTCACATCGACACCAGAAGAGCAGCGGCAGAATTCCATGCACCCAGGAAAGCTGTATGTGCTGTCCATGTAACTAGGCCAGCTTGCCTGGCCGCACTTTGCGCATATTCGGCTGGACATGGAGCATGTATTCCCCTTAGGGCGATCATGCTTGATGGAGTCGTATCGGCGTGTGTTCCTCTGAAGGCTATCATGCTCGACGGTTGCTGAGTCTTGTAACCATGCAGGGAGCACATCCACGTCAACAGTCACATCGACACCAGAAGAGCAGCGGCAGAATTCCATGTACCCAGGAAAGCTGTATGTGCTGTCCATGTAACTAGGCCAGCTTGCATGGCCGCACTTTGCGCATGTTCGGCTGGAACGAGCGTGCCTCTTCCCCTTGAGCCAAAATGGCTACGGAAGCGTTGTGCCATGGACTCCATGGACAGCCACCTGTGGGCCACAGTGGGAAAAATCGCGGCACCAGAACCATGGCTCGAGCAAAGACCGGTAGCTTCAAGCTGCCATGCTGAGAATGCTCTGCGAAGCGCGGTGCTGGTGCATTTTGAGGTTAGAGAAAACCCCATACCAACAAACATGGTGTTGGCGCATGTTCGGGCTGGAAAACAGGGGGTTGATGGCGTTGGCACGGCCCTAGTGCGGCGCTAGCAAAATTTGCATGGACCTGGGTCGGTCACCAGACGCAGGCCCGAATGTTTGTAGGCTTAGGGGTTGGATTTCCCCAAATCCCAAGCTTTCACATCGCCCTCAGAAGTGGGCTTGCAATCAACCCTTCAACCTCAACCAACATCTCTTCCCCTCATATTGAAACATGCTGGCACTGGGTGGCATTTTATACCAGCTTTGTCTGCGTGACTGTTGGAATTCAACACCAACCCTTATACGCCTTATAGAATACCTGCACGCTATCTTGTCGTGAAGATGTGCGCTAGGGCTTTAGATATGTTACTTTCTCATCTCCGGACATGAGGCGGCCCCCCAAGTACACGCATTCCGCGAGACATGCTGGATGAGTAGCAGTTTAAGAAATGACCACATTGCATCACGGATCGTCACGGAATCACTCAGGTGCGGAGTCGCAGGGGTCGACCAGGGCGACCCTTTCGTTGCAGTTGCAGGCGCTTGGGAAACGTCGACGGCCGGATGAGTTTTGCATTTGTCATGTGCGCTTTTTCAACATTTCAACGCCACATGTGTGTGGAGAGGTGAATTGAAGCAAGTAACTGTTTGCAACGATCTGTATCTGTAGTGCTCATACGGTTCTTCACATCGCTCCATCACTCTGGCTCAGGATCAGCACCCCGCAGGCAGCACTTGGACAGAGGCGAACCCGCGACATGCTTATGCTCCCATGTCTTCCTGGAGCTTTGACGCTTTAGTTCGTGTGTGTGTTTTTTCCCCACCCTCGGTGTGAGGGGCCTGTTAGAAAATGTTGCTTAAATTCAAGTCCACCATTTTCGCCGCCTCCTCGCCCGACCCTTACATTTCTTACTCAAAAAACCGTGTAATCGGTAACACAACACCAAGTACTGCGTGATGCTCATACTAATGCGGCACTTTATACATGTATTTTTGTTGATTTAGTTCCCTTCAAGATTTGTATTTGCATTGTATTGGATTTAGCAACTACAACCAGTTACCAGTGGCTGGCAATTCATCAATAGTTCCCTATCTTGGTGTTATTCACGATAGGGAGTCAAGCACTGTTGATTACATTGATGTTAGCGGGACTTCGCCGGTTGAAATTAGCCTCACGAATAATTCAGGTCAGGTAGTGATTTGTTAATGATGCCGACATCTCCTTCACTTTAACAATTTGTTAGGGGTTAGCAATGTTTCATATTTGAGAAATGTAGTGTCGTGAATAATGAGTGGTGAAGAGGTTGAAGAGGTTAAACATGAAGCAGAGACTGCAGAAGTGGCTAACGAGGCTATTGACGAAAAGCCAGAAAGCAAGTTGAAGAAGTCGCGAGGGTGCAACGAGCAAACCTAAACAAGAAGAAGCTTAAGAGGATGTCAAAAGCGATGAAGCAAAGCCTAGAGCAAAACCGAAGAAGCAAGCGAGAAGCGTGAAAGTGGCGGAGCTGGTTGAATGCAAAGACTGCTGGTTGAATGCAAAGACAGGAATGAGAAATGACACCAACAAGCTTAACACACACACACACACACACACACACACACGCGCACACACACACGCGCACACACACGCATCCAAGTTATTGCAAGGCGGCAACAACGAACACCAAAAGCGAGAGAAGTACTAGCACACAGAGAGAAAATCAACAGTTTTAAGGCAAACGTGTTTTACTTGTTGATACTATGTTTCTTTTTCTGTTCTGTTTTTTTCTCAATTGTTGTTAGTCAGATGAGTATGTTAAAGAACAACCTGAAATGAAGCGTATGCCTGCTGTTGGTATGTATTGCGATGTTGAAGATAGGTTCGGAGTAGCAAGCAGAAAACAGCAAATTGAAGAGATTAAGATGTAAGTTGAAGAAGCGGATAACAGAAAAGCGTGCTCAAATAGCGTTACGAGTTTCGTCCCGACATGGGAATGGAAGAGTGTGACGACTCCCATGTCACTGCGTTGAATATGTTGGACAAGAAGAGTGGAACAATCACCTTGGAAGCACGACAAGAAGAAGGAACTGACAGACGTGTGACGTGTTGGGCGCCAACGGCCTGCTTTAGCACATGACAGAGCCGACCGGGCCGACCTGAGTGAGACAACGTCACGAGGACAATGCAGAACCTGCGGAGCAAGATCTTTCACCGTGGGATCCGAAGAGCCACGGGATCCGAATTCCGTGCGCTCGAAAACCACGGGTATTATAACCATGGGATCCGAAGTGCACTCGATGGGATCCTCTGGATGATTGTTCTGGCGTTCAGTACAGGTTGCAGTTGAATTCTTATCGATTCATTTCAGAGACCAATTATGATCTGCGAATGTCGTGGTGCATGCAGTCGGAGATCGAGGCCCATGATGGCCCGCTGGCCCTGAGTCAGCGTCTGCGTCGTGTTTAAAGGCTGAGACGGCTGAGAACCCGTTCTGGGAACCAGTCTTTCTAGTGCCGACGCACGTCTGGCTGTGTGGTGCTGCTCAAAAAATTGCATCGACGCGTGTCACCTTGTTGCTCTTCAAGCCAGTTCTGAAAGAATTGTATGGTATGATGTTTGGTGTTTCTCTCTTGTCATGTGCGGAGCTTCTCCAGCAGATCATGGACGACCGCTTTTGTCATCTTCGGCTTTTGCACGTGTCCGCGACACGCGTCCGTCCGTCGACCCGCTCCAACACTTTTTTCACCGTGGCGAAGATTTATACGCCTGACCGTCTCAGAGGTATGCGTAAGTGGTAACTCAAGGTCATCCATCTGTGTTTTACTAACAAAATCTCAACTATTGAACGAGCACCCAGTCGGAGTTCTTGCAGGCGAGAAAGAGCTGCGATGCAAGGCAACGCGGACCGAACTTGCACCGAAACGAGGTGTCCATGTGAACAAAAGAAGCTGTGAACTTGCTGTGAACTGGTCAGGCTGGCTGCGACAGATGGCTGGCATCCCAACAAGGCTGAGACTTTTTGGAGAAGCTCAATGGTTGGGTCTCCCTCCGCGGCACTGCCCTCAGCCGTATCTGTCCATTCTATCCGATTCTATCCCCATTCTATTCCCATTCTATCTCCGATCTGTAACGATTCTGCAGCCATTCTGAAACTGTCAATCCAGCCATCTCTGGCCCAGGTGCGGCCCCCTCCATGGCCACGACCGCCGCTGCCGAGGCACAGCAAGTGCATGCAAGTGCTACTTGATGCGTGATCGCCACTGGGTGTCTTGGAGCACGATACTTAATTCCGATAATTGGCGAATTCAGATTCATGATAATTTCTGGCTCCACCTCGGTTTTCAAGGGCTCGACAAGGCCTCGGACGCCTTCGCTGAAAGGACCAAGAGCTGCACTTACTTTAAGCTTCAATGGATGCTTCAGTGATCTTAATGGCAGCCTAAGACTGATCCTCGTGGCGAATTGGATTGAGAATCGAGAGCGGACTGCGGCAACACTCGAGGACAAAGCCGTGGGCAGCCGAAACGTCCCGGGCAGACTTTGCAGCTGACCCTAAGGGCAGCTATGCGTGTCTGCGTCACATGTTTATGCCTGTGTCTGTGTGTCAGCATGATGGGATGAACACAGAACATGCAAAGATGAGGGGGCGGCTCTGGAAGGCTGCTGGAAGGGGATGAGTTGGGGCGGGGGAGCAGAGGGAGCAGAGGGAGCAGAGGGAGCAGAGGGAGCAGAGGGAGCGGTGGTGAGAACCTTGGAACCGATGCAATCACGTGTGTGGAGATATCTACAAGATGTTGCATGCGTTGCATAAGCATCAAATTGCATCCTGCGTTAGACAGGGCAGTATGAAATTAAGTACGTGTCTAGTCATGTTCGTGCAAAAATTCCAGGCAGAACCACCTTCTGATTTTCAAGGAGCGAAAGAGCAAGTGCATGATGTTTTGTGTGCATCTATATAAATCACACTTGTTTTGTATATATATATATATACACACACATACCCAGCAATCATCAACGCCCAAGGCGTTGCGTGCCCCATTGTTCCAACGTTGCAGCCGGTTCAAAGAACCACAGTGAACCACATGCTGGCATCAAAATGCTGCGCAGTTTACGTTCGCGGGTTTTGGAGCCGCGTGCGACTCTTCATGTTTTGAGTTGTTGTGTTTGGTAAGTTTGGGCGACTCTTCTCTAGTAACATTAGGGGGGCCGTTTTACTAATCACGCCAACAGCTACAACAGCTACAACAGCTTCAACGGCTACAACGGCGACAGCTTTGTGCTCCAGAAGACGCTTCAAGGTCGGAAGCTGTGCTGCCCAGCACAAATTTCCACATGAAAGCGCTTGGCTTGTGATGTTGTGGGTTTATGTTGCTCCAGAGTTGCTTTTTGGTGCTCACGTCGCACGTTTGCTGACTGTGCTGACCATTCAAGCTTTGGCTTAATGGCTGTTGGCATCTGTTCGCGATGCTCATTATTTGTCGCTGTGCCATCTTTGCACTTTGCATCGCCCAGCCCCCAGAACTTTCCCAGATCCGCAACAGATCCGGGACGGTAGCAGTCTGACGAAATCGCGTCGACGGCATTGTCTTTAGGCAAATGTTCGAGTCTGTTGGACAAAATGTTCGAGTCTGTTAGAGTTGTCTTGCGTATTGTTTCATGGAAACTATGATATAGACATCTAAAGACACGTGCTGAGGGCGAGGTTTCAGCCTCCCTTGTCGACGTGCTGACCAAGGCAGAGTGTCGAGAAGTGCATTGCACTTTTTGCAAAAAAACTGTGGCAAACTGTTGTGGGATTGTTCGACTTTGCTCAGTTGACTTTGGGGCGGCTTCCGGAGGTGAAGACTTTCCACAGCGCTGGTTTGGAGCTGTTCAACGGATTGGCCGAGGAGCTCAAGGCCAAGAAGGAGGATCCCGATCCAGGATGACATAACCAGACAGAAAGATACATGAAGATGCTCACATGAAGATACGTGAAGACACCTGAAGATACATGAAGATACCCGAGAGTCACGACATGGACCAGGACTCTGCTTCAAAGAAAGCAGAAGCATTCGGAAACGACTGGTTGAGCATCCTCGGAGTCCAGAAAGGCCTTACTGGCTTGGCCAAGGTGAGCCCCAAGGGGTGTTGGCAGGGTGTTGGGGTGTTCCGTGTTTTTCGGTCGACTGAGAAAGCAGATGGCCCAGGACTTCACCCTCAACTATCTGGGCAGAGAGAGCCACCCTGCAGCATGAGTTAAAAGGGGAGGGCAGGACGGGCAGGAGTGTTCGGGTCAGTGAGGCTATCACAACCACAACGGGCCACTGGTGGACGCCCTCAAGCAGGCAGGACGGAAGGATGCCGAAACAACTCAGAGAGTTCCGCAGATTTCCGCGTGCCATTCAGAATCACCCTGAGGCGTCAGGGTTGCTGGGTGATGACTTCGATGAGGCCCCTTTTTTCTTTGTTCAGTAAGTCACGAAAGCTAGCCTCCGTGGCTAGCTGAGTTCCTTACCAACCGAAAGGTTGCATCTAGGGGTGTGGGGAAGGGCCCCCTTCCAGGTGGGCATTTTCTGCGCGCGTTTTCGGGCTAATCCCCCCCCAGGCGCGGGTTTTTGGCGGGGGCGGAAACACGGGTCCCCAATGATGCTTA
>CAJNDS010000087.1:183603-186385 GCA_905221605.1 Symbiodinium natans | reverse complement strand
GCAGTAGACCTGGCAAGCCGATAACAGTTTGCAAGCCCCCCAGCCCCATAAGCCCCCCCCCCCCCCGAGCCCAGGACTCGGCGCTCAACTTGAGCGCCTGCACTTGGCGTGCGAGTGGGGCGCAGGCGCGAGCCCGGAGCTTCGAAACTGCCCGTGTTTTACTCGGACTGGGAGCCCTTGGCTTAAGATTGCCCGCCGCTACAGTCGAAGCTGCCCGTCGGAACTTTGCCCTGTGATTTGCCCTGTGCTTTGCGCTGTATGCTGTGTTCGCGAAGCTCTCTGTTCCTGGCTGCTTAAAGCTTCGGGGTTGGGGGACTTGGAACTGGTGGGGGCTGCGGTGCGGGAAGTACTTATCCAAGAACACCAGTGATGACAGTAGAGATGAACAAGGATCAAGTACAAGCATCGGCCGCTGCAAGGACCCAGTTTTTGAGGGGTTTTTCGCGGTGGCAGTGTAGCCGTTGTTTCACGGCTCCTGCGAGCGCGCGTTGGACCGGGCGAGCGGGCGTCGTACGCCTGGCCCGGGGCCATCATCCCCGGAAAAACCAAGTCGGTGCCGGAGGGCTCGCCCTGCAGGTGCTTCTGGGGGCGCCGCTGACCTTCCAAGGCTTCCGCAGTTTTTCTAGAGGTTTTCAGCCCTCCGGGCATTAAGGATCTGCGGGTGTCGGGCCTTTGAGACACTTGGGGTTTAAGAAGCGCGTGAATTATTTGAGGGCATCTGCAGGAGGGTGGCTGTTGCAGGACTCCTTGAGGTTGACACCCGTTGGAGTAGGACTGTGAGGGAGCTGGGCCAGATACGTGTTCCAAGACACGGCTCTGCCGGCGTTGTGATTGTATGTGAACCTTTCCCAATGCAAGCGAGGTCGAGGAGGCCTGCGCATGGAAGCTCATGACCCGCAAGAGACAAGGGCATCTACTTGTGTTGTTGCCGCTGTAGACTTGCCCGTGCAGGGGACTTGGTGCTCCAGGGCGAGCTGCAGATCACAGGTGCTAAGGAGCTGGATAGACCCTGCCCCTTGCCTGTGCGTGAGAGATCTGCTTTGCAAGTCCTGCAGCCCACCACGGAGGGTTCAAGCCTCAAAAGCATCGAGGCATTACAGTGCTTGGGAACCTTACCCTCGTCGACGCGCGAGTCAGCTTCCTCAATTGCAAGGAGCAGGCGGCGCTGGGGCTGTGCTCCTACGCGCGCGAGCTTCGATTTTGGATTTGGCCGCGTTCACGGTGCAAGGTGTAAGGGCTTGTCGAGCTGGGCGTACGGGCTCATTGGAGCAGACTGGCACAAGACCATCCACATGCTGGCTGCGAGTAGGGACTCAACACATCATGAGCCACCTGATGACAGTCTTGCACCCGTTCCGTTAGTGGCAGAGACAGATAAAGGACAGGAGCAGTGAAGACCGAAGCAAAGTGCGATGCATGTGAGAGACAATCACTGGCTAAGAGAGCTGTGGCCCAAGTGCGGAGCAGTGAGCACCTTAAGAAGCAACTACTACGGCCAAGCACATTTGACAAAGGATACTTCCTGCCACAGGTCCAGGTCTCGAACCTCGGAGGTGCCCTCTTCGTGCAGGAGGACCTGAGTGCCTTCAACAGCAGCATCGCCTTCAAGAACTGCAGGGGAACATCAGGCCTTCGGCCCCCCGTCGGGTGGGAAACCTTGCGCATCCTTCTCCGGCTGCTATGCTTTCCTTCAGCTCTCTACAAAGGCTAAAGGCTGAAGCTCCTGAAATGCCTGCATCCTTGAATAGCTGGGCGGTGGGTGACCCTCAAGGGCATCGGGATGCATTGGGCGTTTGGGGACGTAAGGATCACAGAGAGGGGCTTGCTCTTGAGTTCTGAGGGCGCAAGGGAGGCTGCGCAGAGCAGAAGTTTCGCGAGGCATCCAGTGGCACGGAGTTTTGTGGAGTTTTCCTTCTTTGAAGCTGGCGAAGGTGGCGGCCTGCATGCCAAAAGCTTCCTCCTAGAGCAGAGCAAGGCGGACTTCGACAACTGCACGGCGTCTAGTGCCTTGGCAATGCACCCGGGGCTGTGCATCCGAGCTTTCCGAGGGCAGGCAAAGCAGATCGGCTTCTTTTGCCACGCCACCCAGCTTTGCAAGCTTGGGTCTGTTTTTGTGGGTGCTTTCACGGGTTCTGAAAGCAGCTGACGGGCCCATAGCTATCAGGAAATTATGGTGAAACAATCCAGTTAGACAATTCAATCGCGTCTACTTTCAGTCAGAAACTGGCCGTTCGGGTCCGAAACGGACTGCGCCCCTGCCCAGGCATGAACGGCGGCGGCGGCGGCGCCTACATCAAGGAGACCTTCCGCATGAACGCCAACAGCTCCGCCAGCTTCCGCGGCTGCTCTGCAGAACTTGGTGTCTTGGTGGCACGGAGCTCCAGGGCAAAGGTCTGGTGAAGGCCTTCCCGATTCCCCTGCCAAGTCAGGACAAAAGCTTTGCATTTGTAGAGCAGACGCAGACCTCCACGACCGTTTGCAACGTCATGGGAGTGCTGGGCGCTGCTAATTGCAGTTGCAAAACGGAAGCCTTTGACACACACCCTCTAGAGCATTGGGGCTTTGGGGTTTGTACAGAGGGTCTTTCTCTGGAGTTCTGAGGCCGCAAGGGAGGTTGCACAAGGCAGAAGTTTCTGGCGTTTTTGGAAGCTGACGAAGGCCGCGGCGGCGGCCTGCATGCCGAAAGCTTCCTCCTAGAGCAGAGCAAGGCGGACTTCGACAACTGCACGGCGTCTGGTGCCTTGGCAATGCACCCGGGGCTGTGCATCCGAGCTTTCCGAGG
>CAJNDS010000087.1:83603-176103 GCA_905221605.1 Symbiodinium natans | reverse complement strand
TGCACGAAGTGATGTGGCCACTTGGCAGTTGTCCCCTGTGTGTGACTTGCCGTTGAAGAATGAAGCGAATCAAACTTCGCTCTCGAATCCGACTTCGTTGTCCGATTGGGGTTTGGAGCACTTGAGTTCCACCTTCTATGACCCCTACTTGGCCGAGCATGAGGTTGCTGTTGCATCAGTTGAGACAGGACTTGAGACTTGGATCCTGTTTGATTCCGGTGCTGCAGCAAATTGCTGTCCAGACTTCCCGTTGTTGAAACTTGAGGAACGAGCACCTCCGCTTAAGAGCATTTTAGGCCAGACTTTGCAGATCTATGGTCGAAAGCTTGTTGCTTTTGAGTTGGATGGTCAGCGACTTTGGTTGAACTTTTATGTGTGCGATGTACCGTACAGTGTGATTTCAGTCGCTAGACTTTTGCAGCAAGGATGCAAGGCAGTGCTGACATCTGAGGGATCTCAGCTTGAAGGTCCCACGGGTGCAACTTTTCCTGTCACAAGACATGGTTCACTTCTGTTCTTGTGTCCGACGCTTGCTGAATTTGATCCGAATGAGTATGCAGACTTCAGCAAAGGATTCCATGAACAGTTCGCAGTGAGACCTCCTCCTGGACTTGTTGCGCCGACCCTTAAGCCCACGTACTACCACGCGGACAGTTGGGTACTTGATGAGGCCAACGCAACCTTGACGAGGCTTCACAAGCGTGGTCGAGCAACTTTGTTTTCCCCCGAAGGAACCAAGGATCGGCCGGTTGAGTTGAAAGACTTGACAGGTGAACGTGTGACAGTCATGAACTTTGAAGACGGTTCGTCTAACACTTTGAGTGATGATTGGCGGAAGAGTGAAGACCCCCGAGCAAAGCAGGATAAGTACTTCAAGGGCAAAACCGTCTTCAAACTTGCTTCGAAACCAACAGGTAGGAGACTTGTAGGCAAGCAGTCAACTTTGCTCCGTCCTGAAGTTCATGTTGAGATGCCACCGCCTGTCCCAAGTTCTAGGACTTCAACCCAGAAACTTAGTCCAGAAGTTGTCCTGCGAGATCATGGTGAATATGCTGATACTTTCCGAAAGCGAGTGTTTGACTTGGTGGCGGATGAAGCAGTTGATCCCATGAAAGGTCTTGAGAACTTTGTGAAGAGATCACTTGATGATGTGGATCCACAGACCAATGAGGCCTACACCCACGACACTTGGGTGCAGTTGCCAACCATGTGGATTAGACTTCACCGTCAGCCGCGAAAGAACTTGTTCGTGTCGTCAGAGCGTTCCGAAGGCGGTCCGAACTTGAGCGAGGTAAGCAAAGCACGGGTTACAATACAACTTGACGATCGTGGGAGCATGAAGGTTGATGAAGACGAGTGGACACTTGAAGGTGCAGATCGTGACGTTGTTGAACCCTTTGCTTGTGGTGGTGCGACTTGCTTTGAGAAGCGTGATTTGTATGTTCAGGAGATTCCCGAGGTGGCTGAACCTGACTTGTTTGAGGCATCGGCCCGGCGACCGAGAGGACTTCCTGCGCCCTCGGAGCCGACGCTCACGGAGCGTAAGGAGCATGAACTTACGCACTTGCCCATTCGCTCTTGGTGCCCGATTTGCGTCCGCGCAAAGAGCAAGCAGAGCCACAGCAGGACTTTGAAAACGAAGCAGCCGGTCATTCAACTTGACTACTGCTTCCTTGGAGATAATCCTGAAGAGCCCCAGGTTACTCTCCTCACTGCTGTGGACTTGCTGTCGGGCATGGGACTTTCGTGCATTGTTCCAGCTAAAGGCCGCTCTGTCTATGCTCAGGCAGAACTTCGGAGATACATCCTTGAAATCGGTCGCACTTTTGGCATCTTGCAAATCGACCCCGAACCTTCACTTAAGGCTTTGGTTGCTGAGTTCACTTCGGAGGTAGGCGGACTTTCGGTTCGTCATTCCCCAACAGGTTGGAAGCAAGCCCAAGGAGCAGTCGGAGTACTTCAGTCTAACTTGTATGCCCAAATACGCACCCTCAAGCTTGACTTAGAGGGAAGGTATTCTGGGTTCACCTTGCAGAAAACCCATCCGTTGTTCACTTGGCTTGTAAAGCATGCGCAGTGCATGGTTAATGAACCGATATGCTCACAAAAGTGACGGACTTACTCCCTTCGAGAAGCGCTGGGGAAAGCCGTATAACGGCGCACTTTGTCGATTTGCGGAGGTTGTTCACTTTCGCAAAATTGGCAAATTCCCGAAATCGGACGCGGCTTGGGAAGAAGGACTTTGGCTCGGAAGAGACACAGAGTCCAACCAGCACTTCGTTGGGACACCTCAGGGTGTGATAAAGATCCGTTCACTTTGGCGTAGACCGCCGTCTGAGCAGCTCGACTTGGCACTTGTGCAGTCCCTGAAGGCAACGCCCTGGGACCCTAGAGGCACAAAAGTCGAGACAGATCACTTTGATCCGGATGCCGTTCCGGAAAACTTAGGAAATGCTGGTGACCTGGCGCAAGAACTTGAGCAAGACATGTTGCGTGAGCTCCAGTCGACTTCGGAAACCCGCACGGCCGCCGACTTGCCAGTGCCTGATCTCGAGGGACCGATGGATGCTGAAGAACTTGCAGAGAGGCAGGACAAGCGCAGTCATGAGGAACCTACTTCCTCCGCAGAAAGGGCTTCCTCTGAGCCTGCGACTTCGCGAAGGCGCGTAGGCGTCACGACGGAGCGCAAGCGCGACACTTCAGAGGTCCCTGAAGCAGCGACGAAAGTGCAGCGCATTTCGTCACTTGTCCGCTCGCCTGACCAGCAGATGCGAATTTTCGACTTGAGAATTTCTGCCGTCACCACGAAGCAGGAACTTGAGGTTCCTGTGTGCGTCAACCAAGATGAAACAGAGATCTCACTTGCTGAGCGTTTGAGCAATCCCTTGTTCTGGCAGTCGCCTGAGTTTACTTACGAAGAAGAAAAGGCTGGCATGAACAAGGAAATGAAAAGCATGATCGACTTCGACGTTTTCACAGAGCAGAAAATGTCAGACCTGACGCCAGAGCAACTTGCGACTGTAATATCCACCAAGTGGGTTAACGTTCGCAAAGGCGATGGCACTTGTCGATGTCGACTTGTTGTCCGTGGTTATGACCAGCTCATTGATGATCCGGATGACACTTATGCGTCTACGCCCAGCTTGTTGACGTTAAAGACCTTGTTGACTTTGGCGGTAGCGCGTGGTTGGCACATCACTTTGGCAGACATCTCCACGGCGTTCTTGCATACGTTGATGGCGATGTTTTTTTACTTCCTCCATTACCCCGAAGGGGGTGTGGCTTGGAAACTTAAGCGTGCGCTTTACGGCTTGAAAAATGCTCCTGCGCTGTGGCAGACCCACTTGGCAGCCACACTTGAGGCGCAAGGTTTCCAGCGCATGAAGAGTGATCCGAACCTTTACTTCCATGAAGGTCGGAAGGTGTATGTGTTGTGCTACGTTGACGACTTGATGTTGTTCGGTGCAAAGAAAGATGTTGATGCCATTGTAGCCTCACTTCAGAAAGAGTTGCTCCTGCGTATAACCGGTGAGCTTGTCGAAGGTTCAGAGGCTACTTTCCTTGGCAGAAAGATGCGTCGCACGCCGACTTCCGTTGAGATGTACATGTCCGCGACTTACGTTGAAGGTATGCTTGCTGAGGCTGGGATGTCCACTTATAAACCGGCTCCGTCTCCTGGTACGGATGCGTTGAAGAAGGTTTCCGAGACTGCGGAAGCACTTAATCCTGAGGAGCATAAACGGTATCGCAAACTTGTCGGTCAGCTCTTGTGGATGTGCAACTTGCGCATGGACATCATGTATGCCGTGAAAGAGTTGTCGCGTGGACTTGCGTCTCCTACGACGGATCATTGGGCAAAGTTAAAGCACTTGCTTCGGTGTCTTGCAGGTACCAAGGAGTATGTCCAAGAACTTCGCCCGAACATCCGGTTGTCTGAGAAGCATTCCTCTCTTGATGTTCACACTTACGTTGATTCTGACTGGGCTGGTGATCCTGATACACGGCGTTCCACTTCCGGAGTTGCGACTTACCTGCTTGGCGTTAACTTGCAGTCGCACTCCAGGACGCAGCAAACGATTGCACTCTCCTCTGGAGAGGCTGAACTTTACGCAATCGGCGGTGGAGCTGCGGACGCGCTGTTTCTCAGATCACTTCTCTTGGAATCTCACTTGATCCCAAAGGTGCACTTGTTCTTGCGTACCGACAGCACGGCTGGTAAGTCGATGGCATCGCGCTACGGCACTTCGCGTAAGACGCGTCACGTTCAGTTGAGATACTTGTACGTTCAAGAGCTTGTAACCTCAGGTATGGTCATCATCCGCAAAGTACTTGGTACCCTGAACAGTGCTGATGTACTTACGAAGTACGTGTCTAAAGAAACTTTGGCAAGGCATGTGGGCACTTTGGGCTTGAAGCCCAGAGACGCCATGTAGGAGTAACCTACTTGTGCGTTTCACCGTCACCCAGACTAAAAGGAGAAAGATAAGAGAGAGAACAAACTTGAGAGAGCTACAAAACCGAAAGAAAAAAAACACACACAACCTCTCTAACTTTCTCCTTCCACTTTCCATACCCTGAAAAAAAAACCTTTCCGTTACCCTGAAGAAACATATAGGGCTAATTCGTTTCAGTGGAGGTCACTTGCCAGTGTTGTGATGTTGCGCTTGACATGTCGGGAGCTGCAAGTCCAACTTAAGCTTTTGCTACATTTGGCTCTCCCCAACCTATCTTAAACTCTAAACCTTTTCCCTTAGTAGACTTGTTGCAATGGAACAAGAGCCGCAGCTCACTTGCGGGGAATTCGAGTACTTCGCAGGGCTTTGCGAGTCCTGTGGTTGTACCTGGCCTTGAGCTTTGTCCAGGGTACAACTTGGTGGTCTGGGACAGTGCTTACTTTGGTTGATTTGCCGCAGTCACGTCGCGCAGAAAGGTTGCGCAGACTTGGTGGTTGGTCCAACCTACTCTTTCAGTTGGTGAGACTTTGCTCGGCCTACGCGATTTGGCCACTTCACCGAATCCTCCGTGACTTGCGTGAAGAATAGAGTGGTGCAGTACGAGAGAATGCCGCCGAAGGCGATTGAAGAGGCGCAGCGTTGGACTTTGGAGATGCATCAGCGAGCCTTTGTCCAGGACACTTACGCCTCATTTTCGACTTTCTCCAACTATTGGCGACGTGAGGTCTTTATGTCGATACTTTTCAGTGGATTGCAGAAGGAGAGACTTACAATTCGGCAACTTCTGTTGATTCCACGAGATCCGAGAACCAACTTTTTGTTGGTGGTGCCGCTCTTGTTCGTGCTTTTTCCGAGACTTTATCATCCTGGTTCAAGGCAGTGCCCAGGACTTTATCACTCAGTCCATGGGCCTCCTTTGTACTTTACCTTCGAGCTGCAATGGATTACTTCATTGGCAATTGAGATGCTGGTAACTTCATGCCGTGGACGTGTTACATTGTGTTGCCGCGGTCGACTTGGGCAAGACTTATGCAGCGACTTGTGACACAAAGGGTACTTGTCATTACCCCAGCCGACTTGGTTTGGACTTCTGGGATGTTGAATGTAGGGTTCTCCCTACGATCAACTTTACTATTCACCATATTTAACTTGAGCAGAGTATCAAGAATCATTCGTTGCACTTGGCTTCAGTATCTCTGGTCAAACTTTCGGTGCAATAATGTCTTCTGGAGGCAACATATGGAACAGACGATACCGAGATTACTTCATCAAGCTGCCACTTCTGCAACTTTTCCACCCGGCGGAGATCGCTACCCTGGTGTCGTTTACTTGCACAAACCAGGCACTTACTTTTGCAAGACTTGGGGACATGTACCACAACTTTATCCAGGCGGAAACCCATTTGTGGTTGGGCCACATTCCACTTCACAAAGCGTGGCTGCGACCTGGAGAAGCTGAACTTGGTGACGACGAGACGGTTGATCCTCACTTGGTTCGGAGGATGATGCAGTATGACTTGCATCGGCCCAAGCTTTGATGGGCACTTTGTCCGCCAAGACTTCTTCGTCTTCGACTTCCCATTTGCATGTCTCACCATGCGGCAGTAACTTTTCTGTTTTTGGTTAGTAAAACTTTCGAGCATGCAGTGATGCGCCGAAATCCCCACTTTAAGGCTGCACTTGCATTGCATCTTTGAGGATGATTAGGTCCTACTTTTGCTTTGCGAACTTTTGGGATAAATAGGTCCCCGTTTTGCCGGAAACTTTCAATTAGTGCCGAAGAGCACTTAGTTGCAGCAAGCCGTTCCTTCGTGAACTTTTGGCAGTTCTTCACATCACACTTGAAGCTTGAAGATAGGAGAGCTCGTGTGAAAAAGACTTTGGTCAGTGTGCATAGTTTGGACTTCGTTTGGGAACTTCGGTTTTGTTGTGTTCTTGGGGTTCTTAGGAATTCCCAAACTTTTTCCACGGGGGTGTGAGAAAATACACACTTCCCGAGTCCTCCAGACTTGATGTGCAGACAGCATGACCAACTTCGGTTGGCTCAAGGCTCAAGACTTGATGCCTGTGCGAAAACATACTTGCAGCTTCGGATATCACACTTGTGTTGTTGAGCTCAGTGACCTCAGTTACTTTTTCATTGTTGGTTGTTGGTTGTTGGTTGTTGGTCGTTGTTGGTTGTTGTTGGTCGTTGTTGGTTGTTGGTTGTTGGTTGTTGGTTGTTGGTTGTTGTTGGTTGTTGTTGTTGTGGTTGTGGTGGTGGTTGTTGTTGTGGTTGTGGTTGTGGTTGTGGTTGTGGTTGTGTTTGTGGTTGTGGTTGTGGTTGTGGTTTGTGTTGGTTGTGGTTGTGGTTTGTGTTGGTTGTGGTTGTGGTTTGTGTTGGTTGTGGTTGTGGCTGTGGTTGTGGTTGTGGTTGTGGTTGTGGTTGTTGTTGTTGTTGTTGTTGTTGTTGTTGTTGTTGTTGTTGTTGTTGTTGTTGTTGTTGTTGTTGTTGTTGTTGTTGTTGTTGTTGCCACCAAGGTGTGGGACATGACCCGCACATGCGTCCGAAATGAAATGAAATGAAATGAAAAATGTTGTTGTTGTTGTTGTTGTTGTTGTTGTTGTTGTTGTTGTTGTTGTTGTTGTTGTTGTTGTTGTTGTTGTTGTTGTTGTGGTTGTGGTTGTGGTTGTGGTTGTGGTTGTGGTTGTGGTTGTGGTTGTTCCCCACCCTCAGTGTGGGGTTGTCAGATTTTAAATTCAACTCTTCTCCTCGCCCGGAACTCTTCTCCTCGCCCGGTCTACTCCTCGCGCATCCCCGGAGTGCCCAACCCCAAACTGTCCCTGGAGTGCCCAACCCCAGAGTGTGGAGTGCCCAACCCCAGAGTCTGGAGTGCCCAGACTCCCAACAGAGTCTCCCTGGACCAGAGTCTCCCTAGAGTGCCCAACCCCAGAATTTCCTTGGAGTGCCCAACCTCGAGTGTGCCCGAATTGCCGGAGTGCCCAGTGCCCAAGCCCAGAGTGTCCCCGGAGTGCCCCGCCCCAGTCTCTACCAGAGAGGGTGGGGATGTTCGAAGTAAAAGTATTTGCATTTGTTGTTTGTTGTTGTTGGTTTTGGTGGTGGCGGTGGTGATGGTGGTGCTGGTGGTGTTGGCGTTGTTGGTGGTGTTGTTGGTGTTGTTGGTGGTGGTGTTATTGGTGTTGTTGGTGTTGTTGGTGTTGTTGGTGTTGTTGGTGTTGTTGGTGTTGTTGGTGTTGTTGGTGTTGTTGGTGTTTTTTGAGCTGCTCTCTGGACCCTTCAGCATATTCAGCATGCTCTGCACTTGCTTTGCTGGAGACTCCAAGACAGTTCTCATGGACGGGGATGGGATATGACATGATATGACTCGTCTGATGACGATGGACGAATCAATCTTGATTGCGGCTAGCGAGAGTTGCAGAGATGTGCGGCAAGGTCCTGGTTTCTAATGCCTAGGCCGCTACGCCTTGCCACAGGAGTTGGGGGACGAGCTGTTGCGTCAGATGAAGAAGGCACTCTTGATCGATTTGCCAATGTTTACAAGGGTGGTGAGATGTTTTGTCTCCAATTTTCCAATTGTGCCATATTGTGCCCCTCCAGTCCTCGAGGTGTGCTTCGAGGGGAAGCGGCTCTTCACTTCAGGCGTCAGACCGTCAAACTTAAGATCGCAGCGTTGCGCGCGGCATCGCCTCGTGGAGGAAGTCTTTTACCCCTAAGCTTTGCCTGCCATTTTCCCGCAAAACTGCCCCCCTTTGAACAAGTCTAAGTCGGTTTCGTGGGCTTCCAATCGTTCATAGCCCTGAAGATGTCATCACTGCTGAGCCCTAAAGAAAGGTACCGACACGGTGCTCGCAAGCTGCAATGCATACTGCTCTGAGGTACTGCTCTGAGATACTGCTCTGAGATACGGAATTGTTGGAACTATCATGATCATCGTCACGGAGCGTGCTCGTGAGACCAACTGCTTGACTGAGTTCTTTGCTTCGTTGGGCTGTTGTTGCTCGCTAGTGAAGCTGATCTGAAAGGACGCACATCAAACCGTTTCCGCCGCCAACTTTGACATTTCACTGGATCATTTTGAAGACTGGTCGCAGCAAATGTAAAAGGACATAGCATGACATAGCTTCGCACTGATCGAAACCTAGACGTGAGACTGGTCGAGTTCAGTCAACGGCTTCAGTTGGATGGCCTCCTCGGCTCCCATCCCGCCTGCAGGGCCGAAACTCGGTGCACCTATCCGACCTATCCTGCAGACTCCTGCATCCCTTAGCTTTGTGAAGAAAGCCCAGCATTGGCAGAGCATCCTACTCAGTGCAGCGCTCGCACTGTTGCCCGCGCTCGAACCGGTGGATGATCTTGCCAAAAAAGTTTCAGTGTCCATTTGACATCTGTGTTGCGTGCTCTCAATTAAGTGTGTTACACCATTGTGACATAGCCCGCAACTGTCCAACAGGGGGAGGGAGAGCACAAGCTTCTGAGTTGGGGGGAATGGTTGGGAAGGGGGGGGAAGGAGACCAGACGCCAAATTTGTTCACAGGGACTTCGGGGAGCTTCTGCCCTCGGGTGACCGAAGACAACAGCTCTCAACAGATGCAAATGTCCCTGTTCCCTTTTCAGTCTCTCCTTCAGGCGGCGCTCTCCACGAGATGCTGTCCGACTTGCTGGAGCTGTTGGAATCCAAGGGCGCCAAGGAGGCCGAAGAAAGAACTGTGGTAGCTTCCTTCCGTCTAAAGTGTAGAGTCTAAGAGAGCTGTGCTTCTTCGCTCCAGCCCATAAGGCACTTCCACGCATACTGAGCACAAGGAGGGAGTTGAAAGAGGCGGGTCGCACAGTGTGTGTGACAAGGCAAATGGCCTGCAAAGACATGAAAGCGCATGAGCCGTAAGCTACGTGCAGGCTGCGTGCATTTCTTGGTTTAGAGATCTTTTTTGTTTGTCAACAACGCTCAACACGTCCTCACTGGGCATGAAATCCTCTCTGTAGTGCGGGCCCAGACACCCGAAGTGCAGATTTTTATTTGCGCAGCGAGCTCAGGCGCTGAGGTATTTTTCCGGCCCTCGAGCAGTGGCGGCCCAAGAGTCCTGGAGGTAAATCAATGGCCTCGCGAAATCTCGCGAATCTGCTTTGGCAAAACCATGCAAAAGCGAGGCAAAAGAGGAGCTCTAACATCTCGAAACGGACATGCTGGAGGACTTCCTGAAGTGTCTTGGTACGAAGAGTGGCGAATGCTGCATGCAGTGCAGCAATGTAGCAATGTAGCAATGTAGCAATGTAGCATTGAATTCGGACGCAACGCGCGGCATGTCACTAGCGCCACCGGCTTTTGCTGCTCCAGAAAATAGTGGGGGAAGGTCGCCTATTTATTGGTGTCGCCTCCAAGCACAGGGGTCTCAAAGGTCTTGAACGGTTGTTGACTCTAGCGTTGGCTGGGCTGCTTGTTTTGAAAAACAGTGCTTTTTGACCTCACTGCTTTGGCCGTTTGGCTCAGACGCTGCGCTGGGTTGGTTCTGATCTGCTTCGGCCATGCAGATCATCGTCCAACGCCTCGAGGGAATACCAGTCGGGACTGCATCAGCTACGTCTTTCTGGCTTGAGGTCAGGGCTGCGTCGCTGAATGAGTCTTCCGTCAGGAGCTACTTGAGCATCGGCAATGGTGGCCAGAAGGTGCTGAGGTTGGCAATTTCTTGCTGCTTTCCGCACTTTCGAATCATTGCTGGATGCGGCTTTGTGCCTTGCCGAGCATCTGCAAGTTCACAAGCATGCGCGTGTTCTCATTGTGAGAGGCGTCTGGAGGCTGGGAAGCAATTCCGAGTCCCATGCGGAGACATTGACTCTCTGAAGATGGAGGTGAGGGGATGAGAAGCTGAGATACGAGGGGAAGAAGAAGACCGAAAGAAGACTGAAACGCGTTCTGAGAGTACAGCTGAGTGAAGGCTGAGTGTTTCTTTTCTGAGAATCTGAGTTAAAGTCGCTTTGAAGCATTGAAGGTGCTTCAGAGCCTGGGCAGCGCACACCTCGTGAAGCAGCCCGGGACTTTCGCAGCTTCGGATCACGTCTTTGGGGGGGTCCCCCTTGTAGTTTTAATGCTACGCGACCCGCCTCGGCCTGGCCCAATGATGCCCAATGCAGTTCCCGGAGAGGGGCAAAGGCCGCATAAACGGGCTCAAGTTGGGGAGGGGATAAAAAAGGTGAGGAAACCCGAAACCCTCAACTTGGACCTATGCCCACAAACGCCACGCCCCGACGTAGAAGACGTAGAAGGGGTCGGGGGGTGGGCCTCCGCCGTCCGCCGCGCAGGGCTGCCAGACAAAGGGCCCACTTCTGTTGTGCGCTAGCCCAAACACCCGCATCTGCGAAGTGGTGGTCCCTGCTGTATCTCACGAAATCCAAGGGTGGGGGGGCTGCCCTGGTCCCGGCCAATCGTCCGCTTTCAGATCCCGGTCGCCTATGGGGGCTTACCCGGTTACCGTTTACCCATGCCAGGCAAAAAAGGGGGCCGACATGTGGCTTTGAGCTTGGGGGCAGGATTTGGAGGGGGTGCCTGTTCTCACAACCTAGACACCTTCGGCCGAGGCCTCCGCGGATTTTGAAATTATCTGTGCGGCATTCCATGTTGCATATATTGTATTCCACATTCCTCGATACCTCCTGCAGGCCTGGTCGGCAGTCTTGTTCGCTGCCACCTGGCAAAGAAAGTCTGAAGCTTCCTGAGCCCTGAGCCTTTCAAAATTAGTCGCTTCTTTTTTGCGCTTCTTTTTTTGCGCTTTCCTTTTTGCGCTTCTTTTTTGCGCAACTTCGTTCTCTGACAGTGTGAGGTCTCTTCTCAAAGGCAGGCATCCCATGGAGCTCGAGCTGGAGCTGGTCCCAAGTGATCCGCCGCAGCCTGAGAGAAATCAGAAATGTTAGAAAGAGTCAGTCTTGACACAAAATTGAAAAAAGAGAGAGTTCTCGTTGGTCGAGTGGAGCGATGCCTCAGTATCCGTCTCGATTCGCGAGAGAGGGGGCTTTTTCTCAGCGGAGAGGCGGATCTTCGAGAGAAGGTTCTCTTCGATCGCTCTCGTTGCATGGAGATGCTCATGATGCCCTTGCACGCTTGCGCACGCTTGCGCACGCTTGCGCTCGCTCGTGTACACCCGAGTCATGAGCATCAGCGGCATGGACGTCGGGTTCAGACGGGAACGGACTCCCAAACACGTTGTTCTTCTATGTTGTACAGCACCCAAAAAGCAAGTATCGGCGGCGCCCCTAAGCGTCGCAGAACGCGTTTGTGGCACAACCTTGAAGCTGTTATGGGCTCGGGCCTGGCGCGAAAGCCCGAAAAAGCATTCGGTTTTTACGACGTCTCCCGGCCACCCCGCACACGCTGATCCATAAAAGAAGGGGGTGAGAGGGGGTCCGCGACACGACGGAGCGCCTAAAAAGCTCGTCTTTCGACGCTCGGGGCCGAAGTTAGGCCTAGCGTCCCATGATGAAATCCAAGAAATCAGCAAGTGGAAAGCTGAGAGCAGCTGGGGCGGTGGCGGAGGGGGGGCATCGTAAAAGTGATCTCCCTCGCAGGATGTGACATTCAGGACTCATTGCGTCGGCGGTGGGCGGAGCCGGTCTGGGGAGCGGCAGTGAGAGAGTGAGAGGGGTAGGGCCGGCGTGGGCTGTGAGAGCGGTGAGCGGTTGTTGGGATGCGGGCCACTGCTTTGAAAATGCAATGCGGGGCCGTTGTGGGGGTGGTGGCAGGGGGGCGGATGTGATCTGCCGAGAGAGCGAATCCGGAAGAGCTGCCAGAGGGCTGCAAAAAGAAGGCACGCGCAAGCAGATTCTAAGCAGGCGCTGCGAAGTTCACTGCAAAGCCAATGCACAACATGTTGGGAGTCGCAGGTGGTTGGATGCACCTCCCAGCTCAACACAAGAGGTTCGCGTGTGCTGAGATGTGCTGAGAGCTGGCTGGTCATACGAAATGTTCCCATAAAAAAAAGGAACTGTTGTGTGATGTTGTGCGGGGTCACGGGCACCTCTGAGCGCAGCTTTCTCTCTCTCTCTCTCTCTCTCTCTCTCTCTCTCTCTCTCTCTCTCTCTCAGAACTGTCAAAGAAAATTTTGAACTCATACCTACTATGGACCTATGGACTGAGTGAAATCTTCGCCGTGTGGGCCGAAATCGAGCCCCACATCAAAAGGTAGGTGACCAGTAGTGACCGCATGATGGCCGCAAATGTGACCGTCCACCTTCTCAACCGCGCAGCATCTCAGGGCTCCGAGAGAGTCATTATGAGTCATTGCAGCAATTTGCAGATATTTTGGGCACTATTGGCTCTCGCTTACTTTCCTCAGTCTCCTTCTCCGTGTGTGTGTGTGTGTGTGTGTGTGTGTGTGCTTGGGATTTTTTCGTCTTCTTCCTTCTTCCTTGGGCCGTCCCTCTGTGGCGCCTATTGTGGCCCATTGGCTCGTTCGGTTTCCTGGGCTCTGTGTTTCTCCCTAGGAGTGTGCTTGGGTTTCGACGGTCCTGGCTGTGGGGCACGCCTTGGTGCGATGTTGGGAGCTTGCGTTTCCCTCCCTAAATTTCCATGCGTCTGGGCGTGTGCACGGGGTGTTTCCCGAGATGTCCTGAGAATGGGTCGCCTTTGTGTGTTGTTGTGTGTTGCCCACCCCGCGAAGCCTGCAGAGCATCCCGCCCCTTGAGATTCGCGTGGACCGCGTGGAGTATCCCCAACAGCAGAGAAGCGCGCAGAGAGTGCCGCGGAGCATGCCTGGAGTGCCTACCCGCAGAGATGCCTGCAATGAGACCGCCGAGCAGAGTTTAGGGTTTAGGGTTTGGAGTTTAGGGTTTAGGATTAAGGGTTTAGGGTTAGTGAAGAAAAGCAGCCAGGACAACCATGATGAGCGATGGACCGCGGCGTTGTTTCTCTTCAAGGGGAAGGCTGCGGTAACAAGCCCCTTGGGTATGGGACACGGGCGGTGCAACATGCATAGCTGGTCCACATTTGACATACCAAGGCGGTGCAATAAGCATAGCCATGCAAGCACCTTGCAAAGCAAGTAACGTACCGAATTTAAGCTAGAACATACGAGGCATTTTTTGGCCATAGTGTACAGTAGCATAGCGCTACCTTTCGGTTGTGCCGGGAAAAGAGATTCGCAATTCGAAGCCATGGAGTTCATGCAGGGGGCTGGTTCCATGGGCCATCAGCAGACAGATCAATCTGCATTTCAACAGGTTATGGTCGCCCAATCTACGCTGCTGTGGCAGAACGCGCGACGAGCGGCGCAAGGCTAGAGGATCCTGTGATTGCCAAAGCAGCTCCGCAGATGAACGGGGCATCAGTGCATGTGAGTACAGAGCAGGAAAGACAAGGTGATCGCACCTATGGAGCTGTGCAGAGCGGAGGCCCAGCTGCCCAGATGAGAAGCGATCTTGATATTTCTGCTTTTGGAAGTGAAAGGAAGTCTGGAATGGTGCCAGAGACCTCGGAAGCTGCTAGTATGGGGACAGGAGCTGGAGCCCAAGGTGATGTGCAAGACATCGACGGCGAAGTTGGTCCCGTGTGCCAGCAGACAGCACAGCGAGGAGCTCATGTGCCAGAGGACACCTTTGTGGAGCAGGGTAGCGGAAGTCGGGACAACCGGGACCAGACGTCAGCTGGTTTTCTGACGCCTCGGTCAATGAGGGCGGCATGGAGTGATTTTCAGGCGGCCAGATCTGTGAGTGGACCAGAACCGGAAGTGTGGTCGCCTACGACGGGAATCGAATCGTCCTCAACAACCAGGAGCTCAGGCTCACCTTCCCCAACGGCCCGGGCTACCCGCCGGGCGTGTCGTCCACCAGGCCCGAGAGCATCAACCATTTGCTTGGCCCCAGCTTCATCTCGGGTGGCCAACAGATTTTTTCCTTCGTTCAGATGGCCCCCTACGAGTCCCTGTACCTCAGGTGCCCCGCCCTCGCCGCGCGCGAGCACATCCTCGGCCCCCTGGGCTCCGACATCATCGCGAAGATCATCGTGGACCGCGGCGTGGGCCACGTCCTCCACAGCCGCACGGATGAAGGACACTTCGTTAACCTCCACGGCCCCATCACGCTCCGCTACCTGCGCGCACGAGCAGCAACAACGTGTACGACCCCAGCCGGTGGCCACCCCCGGAGCGCCCCAGGCAAACCTCCGACAGCTCCAACGCCAGCGAGTTCTCGGCAGGCCCCACGCGGTTTCTCCGCCGCTTAAGGAAAAGGGTCCCCATGTCCACCACAGTCTACATCGACTCCCGGAAACGCGTGGCGGGCACCGACAGCGATTTCGAGATCGACCTAGGCGAGACGCTGCACATCGACTCGGGCGCGAAGCTGGCGGTGCACAAGATCCGCGTGGCCGACGCCTTCCTCTCCACGGACCGGGGCAGCTACCTATTTTGGCACGACGTCTCGGGGGGCACACTGCACTACGCCCAGCTGCCGGCGGCACCCTGGGCTTCCGGGGAGCCTTGTCCTTTGCTCCCGGCGGACGCCCGCGCCTCTTCGGCTCCGGTTTGGGTTCTTCCGAAGGCCGCTCCTCCGCGGGCTCCTCCGAAGGCCGCTCAGGCTCCTCCAAGGCTGCTCATTCGCGGGCTCGGCGGTGTCCATTTACTTTTCCCAGTCGAGATAAATCGCGAAGCTCACCGAGGTCCCGCGAGTGTTGACCACCTCGCCGTCCAGGTCACGGTTATCTGGATTTTTCAGACCGCCACAGATACCTACAGCATGGATGCCAAGTCCTATGCCATCGCCCCTGTTGGACCGACATTGTGGTGGCGGCGTGTCCCAGCCAATGGGAGACCCGAGATTGATTGCGGGTGCAAGAACACCTGGGAAGGTTGCTACTGCCATCCCAAGACCTCCCACGCCCCCGAGCTCGTCCAGCATACCCGCAGAGGCCATCCAGGCCGAGGTTCAGCGACAGCTTGGAGGTCTTCTAGATCGGCTACGACAATCAGAGGCAGAAACTGCCCGACTACAGAGGTTGCTGGTGGAGGCAGAGAACTCCAAAGGAACGCCGGAGCCACGAGAACCTCATCTACAGCGACCGCGCGATGAAGAACCTACATCCTGTGTAGCCGATGAACATAGACCCGGGCCGAGTAGCGGGATGGAGAGAAATGAGCACCTGGGGGATGGTCATGCTGGAGCTAAGGAAGGTGGCAGAAGAGATTTGCTTGGATCCCTCTGGGAGGAAATTTCGGGGCGAATTGGTTCAGCGCAAGCGAGCAATCAGAGCGTGAGAAAAGCTGAGCCTGCCTATAGACTGCCATCACCCCCTCCAAGAAGAGATGACAGTCAAGTGCAACCTCCTGTAGCGCCTCCTACCGCATCATGTGGATCCCCGAACATATTGGAGGCCATTGCGAAGGGAATGCAGCAACTTCAGGAGCTTCAGGTGCAGTCATTGAAGCGAGAGGAGGACGGAAGTCCGGAGCAAGCCAAATCGTCGGTGGCTTCGCTTCCGACTTTGAAGGCTCCGCAGGGAGACTTGGCTGGGGTACAACTGCAAGATTGGTTAGCTCTGGTAAGCACTTGCATGCAGGATCTCTCAGCTGGATCAGGGCTTTGGTGGCAGGAGGTTTTGCAAAGGGTGAGCTCCGCGTACATGACCTGGTTGGCTGCAACGCCTTTGGAACGTCTTCAGGTTCAGCCTGCACAGGATGATCCCCTCACCGCCGGCAAATGGACGAGGGTGAATGCCAGGGCCTGTACGTTGGTGTTGGGGGCTGTGGATGAGTCGTTAAAGGAGGATTTGGTGAGTCGGAGGGCTACGACCAGCATCATATCCATGTTGTTTCGACTGCATACGGTGTATCAGCCTGGTGGGCCTCATGAGAGATCTAGAATCCTTCGCGCGCTACAAGAGCCCCAATCGCCAGAGAACCTAAGCCAAGCTCTTGCCTTGCTGCGAACATGGCCTAGATCGATGCAAAGGTGCCAAGATATGGGAATGAGCTTTCCAGACTGCACGGTTTTAGCCAAGGCCCTGACGGTGACCGCTGGGAAGTTCATCACGGAGAGCCCGGATGCAGCATTTCGTACCCAGCTGTTGAGATCTTCGCTGCGTATTGATGGTCAGCCCAGCCTGGATAGTGTGCGTAAGTACCATCAGCATTTGCAAGCGGAGATAGAGAACATGGCTGCAACGAACGTGGACCAAGGTGGGCCAAGGTTGAGGGCAGTTAAGGCAGGGGACAATGCTCATGGTGAAGTCTCGACTTCGACGAAGACGGTGGCCCAATGCAGATACTTCTTCAAAAGCCAGGGCTGCAGGCGAGGCAAAATGCCCGTACAGCCACGATATGGGGGGCTTGAGCAGGCCCGAAAGGGCGAAAAAGTGCCTCCAATGCGGAAGTGAGGATCACCGGCAGCGCGATTGTCCTACTTCCCGACCAACAAAGCCCCCGAGAGCGTCCACTGATATGGCAGCAAAGGACTCTTCCCCATCGGCTTCGTCAACATCAGGACCCAGGGTTCAGAAGGTGACCTTTGAGGAGACCACCACTTCCGAGGATGCTGCGACTGTTAAGGGCGACCCGGTGTGGACCATGGAGGCACTCCTCAAGGCCGCGGCTCAGGTGATTCAGACTTCAGCCCCAGATCCGGAACCAAAGGCCCCAAGCATGAAGGTGATGAGACTGGGTAGAAAGGAAGACGAGTACCTGGACGCCGAGGATGTGTACGCGCTGATGGACTCTGGAGCCACGCACCCTCTTCGTAGAGCATGGACACAAGAAGAATGGGAAAGGGCGGAACCCACTGTGGTGACTCTTGCTGGAGGAGAAAGTGTGGAGCTTCGGATGAATGAAGGAGGAACACTCCTTGTTCCTATCTCGGGTGAGGGCTACCAAGCTCCCACTGCTCCCATTGTTCCGCTTGGTTCTTTAGTCCAGCAGTTGGGGTACACCTTGGAGTGGAGCGCGAAGAAGTGTCGGCTGGTTGGAAATCAAGGGGATGTACATCATCTACGTGTACGTAATGGTTGCCCGGAGATTACTGAATGCCAAGCCCTGAATCTGATTGCGCGTTTGGAAAATGAGAAGCTTGGGTTGTTGAAGCAGAACACCACCGAGACCCGGGAACGTGTACGCTGCACTTGGAGAGAAGCTGGTTTGATCACCTCCTCCAGTACTGTCGTGGCGAGAGAGCAGCAAATGCACTACAGGCAATTGGAGAAGCACAATTCCTTCAGAATGTGCCACTGGGAGCAAAGCAGGGACTGGTGGAAGGATATCCCGAGCGTAATGGTTGGCAAGCACTCCGAGGGTTACATCACCTCAATCGTCGCTCAAGGAGGAGGTTGCACGAATCGGATAAATGGATTGTGCACTTGTTTGCGGGAAAGGAGTCCAGGGAAGAATATAAGTACCTGGAGCGGAACGGCTACGTGGTCTTGGAGTTGGATTTGGAACGGGGAACATCCCATGATATCCTTAACCCTGCTGTGTGGAGAGCTTTGGAATGGGCTGCGCGAGCTGGAAAAATTGCTGGAGTCATTGGTGGTCCGCCCTGCAGATCCTACTCGATGCTCCGCTACCAGAAGCCTGGACCAAATCCTGTTCGCACAAATGCTTATCCCTATGGAGGTTGGGAGGGGCAACCAGCGGCTGAGGAGGAGCTTGCGGTGAAGGACACGTCCTCCATGCCTTGTCCACGGCGGGTAGGGTGATAGCTCAACCAGGACCTGAACAACAGCGAGAAGTAAGCTTTTTGCTGGAACAGCCCCAAGATCCACGGGAATTTCTTCGATGGGATCATGAGCTCTACGACGAGGTGGTTAGTTTTTGGAGGAGCGACTTGTGGATTGGCTACGCCAACGAAGCTGGTTTGGCGAGGTACTCTGTGGATCAAGGAGCGGTGGGACATTTCACCAGGAAACCAACCTCATTGGGAACCAATTTGACCATGCTTAGCTCCTTGGATGGAATCAAGGCGGAGGGATATTTTGATCCATGGCGAGGATCCTCGAAGGACTTAGCAAAATGGGGCCCTGGATTGGTGGAAGCAATCGTGAAGGCGATCATTGTGCACCGCAGTGTACCAAGAATGCTGGCTATGTCGGCGGAGCAATGGGCGGATCATGTCAGAAGGGGGCATCTCCCATTCAGACGTGACTGCATGACCTGTGTGAAGGCAGGCGCTACGGGGCGGAGGCATTCAAGAGTGGAGCACCCCGAAGCCTTTGTGATGACGGCAGATTTGTCGGGACCTCTAAAGGAACATGGTCTAGATTCACATGGGAGAGGAAGAGCTCCTGCCAAATTCCGTTACCTCTTTGTGGCCAAGCTTCGGGTTCCCAAGGACTTCGTGGATGACGGTCGGGGAATAGGCTTGGAGTACGTCCCAGGTGATGACCCTCTTCATGAACCAGTACCCGTTGATGATGGATTAGAGGAGGACGGTGAAGGGGTTCCAAGAGCAGCTGGTGAGTTAGAAGCGCAAAAGGAAGAAGGGGATGAAGAGGAAAGAGAAGGAGAATTGGCGAGTGAAAAGCCGAAGGAGGACATCGGAGATGATCTGAACCCGCCGGACATGGTGAATCTGATCTTCGCCACGGGCTTGCACGACAACAAGAGTGCAACGGTGTTGGAGGCAATCCAGGATGTGGTCCTCTATGCCCGATCCTATAACATCCCAATCCTTAGGTTTCACTGCGACCGGTCGATGGAGTTCTTCGCGAAAAATTCTCGGCAGTGGATCAAGGAGCAGGGGATAAGAATGACAAGCAGTGAAGGAGGTGAACATCAGTCCAATGGTGCTGCTGAAAACACGGTGAAGTGGATCAAGCAGCGGGCCAGAACCTTGTTGGCGGGCTCAGGTTTACCTCAGAGATTGTGGCCATATGCCGCGGACTATGCAGCAACGGCACAGCGATCGTCTGTGTTAGGCCTTGAAGCACGACTAGCTGCCCCTTTTGGCGCAAAGGTCCTCATCAAGAAGAAGCCCTACATTGGGACTGGACATGGTGGAAAAATGGACGATCTGGCGCCAAGATGGGAAGAGGGGAGCTACTTGGGATTATCCAATGCAGTGCGGCAGGGGCATCTAGTGTACATCAACAATGAGGGAGAAAGATTTCTCCATACCGCCCATGTTCGTCCCGGACTACATGATCCAGGCCCCCCTGCAGAATCTGTTGAAGCGGAGGAATCTGCAAGTGCCCGACGCCGATTGAGAGCCAAAACAAGCATACATTCAATGACGTCGATGGCACAGATGGATCAGTCGCTGGCAGAAAAAGAACTGGAAGGGGAGGTGGAGCGTGTGCTGGAAGAGTGGAACCGAGAAGAAGCGGAGGAGTTGGTTGTGCAAGCATGTTCAATACTGCCTAGAGCTGCAAACAAGTATGGGCTGTTTCGACATGGTGGGGTTATGGGCTTAACAAAAGCAACATATGATCGACCCTGGATGGCCCGACTGTTGGTGAAAATCCTGCAAGATGCTGAGCCTGATGCGGAGTTTGCAGCAGTGTACGTTTCCCTGGATGGAGAAAAGGCCCTTCACCGCGATTCACATAATGAAGCAGGCTCACTGAACTACCTATATCCCGTAAAGCTTCCACGCCGAGGAGGAGACCTGTGGATGGAGCTGGGTGAAGGTGATGTGGTGTCAGGGTCCATCGTTGAGATGTTAGACAACAAGGGAAAGGCATACTACGGAAATGCAATACCTCTTCGTGAAGGACAAGTGAGATCGATTAACCCCCGCAAGCGGCATGCTGTGTTACCCTGGAAGGGCAAGCCTGGTGAGCGCATTGTGGTGATTGGATATACACCGGCCCGTGTGGGGAGGATTTCGTCAGCGGAGCGGGAGCAGTTGTCATCTTTGGGCTTTTGCCCACCAACCATGACCTACGACGACTCTGTTGCTGTTCGAGCCCTCAGAGTGAAGGCGGTGGACAAATCCATTGTTGAGGAGGAGCCGGAAGCATTGAGCGGAGGTGGATGGACAGAAAGAGTGGAAACTTCGGATGGAATTCTTCTCTTTGTGGTGGACTGGAAGCTTAGCCGAGAGCGTGTAAAGGGCAACATGGTGAACGATGGCAACAACGTTACATTCCAACCCGGCGACGCAGAGGAGTGTATGGTGGAAGAGATGTACGTCGTTCTCGATGATAAGAAGGCGAAGATCCATATGGTGAGGTCAGTGGAAGCTGTGGCATCAAGCCCTATCGCGGTGATGAAGACCGAGGTGAACTACACAAGAAACATAGAGGAGCTCCTGAGCTCATTGAAGGAGCCGTTGGCTGTGGTTCATACCATACACCCCTCTGAAGTGGCCCAGAACTTGGAAAGTTGGAAGCCGTCGATGATCAAGGAGCTGAATGCCATTGGCCACGCGGTGATCAGGCTCAAGAAAGATGACCCTTTACGGGAGGTGTGGATGAAAAAGGACGGAGTGCAAATGCTGCCAATGAAGCTGGTGTATACGGTGAAGCCTCCAGACGTCGCCCCTTTGGTCGATGGGTTCAAACGGAAGGTCAGGGCTGTTATTTGTGGCAATATGGCTGGAGATTCGGACCTGGAGGTATACACTGGTGCAGCCCCTGCAGAGGTTGTACGTGCAGCGTTGTCCATAGCTAGCAGATATGGCTGGTCTGCAGCAGTGCTCGATGTCATTTCAGCTTTTCTGCAAACGCCATTGGATGAGATCCCGAATGCCCCAATCGTGATTGCAATTCCCCCTCGAGCCTTGGTCCAAGCTCAGCTGGCAGAAGAGGGAGAGCTATGGGGTATAACCCATGCGGTTTACGGACTGCGTGAATCACCCCGGCTATGGGGAATATTCCGGGATGGCGAGATGAGGAAGCTGAAGACCACGTTGAACGACAAGGAGATTGTCCTGGTCCAAGGTCACATTGAGCCGACGTGGTGGGCAATTAAAACAGAGGGATGCACCATTGGGATTTTGGTGATCTATGTGGATGATTACCTGATCTTAGCGTTTCCTGATGTAATCACTGCAGTGTCGGAGGCTGTTCAACGGATCTGGAAGACTTCAGCGTTGCAAGTGCCAGCGTGTCTGAAGGCATAGCAGTGGCGATGGATATGGTATGTTGTTCTTCCAGGCAACATGTAGACGTGGTCCGGAGGCGGCTCCGATAGGTATCGGATCACCACTTGTTGTGGCGGAGGATCTGGCCTTGTAATAGCAGGTGGGCAGTTTGAACCTGCCTTTCCACGCTCGTTCTCCTGGAATGAGCTTGCACCTCGTCCCTTCTTCCATTTCTTGACGACGAAGCCGGGCCAAAATCGACATGTGGTACTTGCTCTGGCTCCATCTCCGGTTCCTGCGCACGTCTCATGAACTCGTCGGCTATTGCTTGCGCAGTTGCATCCCTCAACCTTTGCAGCCGACGCATTCTTCTGGACGAAGCTCCTGGTGATAGGCGGAAAAATGCCTGCCATCCCATCCACTTAAGTAGCTCCCAGGCTGCCACAGCTAAAAACACCATTCCCCAGAAAACCATCCACGTTGCTAACCCCCGATCAATCTTGAGCGGCTCCACCTCATCCAGAGTTGCAATGTCTTGACCAAGCCTTTCCGAGCTACTTGGCGTAATGGACTGGGCCAAAATCATCAATGCTAGGAGCACTCTCATGCCAGGGCTCGTAGTAGACGCAATTTCTGCACCTAGCTCATCTTCCAACTCCTCCACTCTCATTTTCAGATTCCAGAGTTGCATGAGCTGCATCATTCGCGTCGAGGGCATCGCCTTAGTCAGAACATCGGCAGGCTGAATCTCTCCACTTCGATGAACCATCTTCAGATGTCCCGCCCTTATATGCTCGTACAACCAGTTCGCCTTGATTCTCAGGTGTCTTGTCCTCCACGACCCCGAGCCTTCTGCCAGCGACAGCGCCGTAGTTGAGTCCGTCTCCAACACCAAGTCGATGGGGACCTCAATCACATCAGTTAGCAGGGCCTGTGAGCTCAGCAGCGCCAATGCTCCTTCCACTGCTGCATTAAGCTCTGCTTCACCAGTTGACAGTGATGTAGTTGACTGGCGACTGGACCTCCAACTAATCGGGGCCCCAAACAGCATTGTCACCCACCCTGTATGTGACCTCGATCCCGATGGCGCAAACGAGCTGTCAGCATAGGACACCAATCCAGTGGAATCTGCCTCCAAGAAAAGAGCGTGCTCCATTGTACGCTGCAGATACCCAAGTACCTTCATGGTGATTTCTGCCACCCTCCTTGGAGCCTTTGTTGTCAAGGAGGATAACAGGGAGGCAACATATCCGAGATCTGGTCTCGACCGCTGACTCAGCCATAGAATTTCACCTGCACACTGCTGAGCGAATTTCAACTCCTCCTGGGAAAACACGCCCTCGTCGGGGGTTGCCTCGAAGCTTCCGATCTCCTTGTTCACAGGCACCACATCCAACCTCTGACTACCAACCTCGTGTAATCGCAAAAGCTCTCGGATGTAGGGTCGCTGCGAAATCGTGAATCCTCGGGCTGTTACATGGATCTCCATTCCCAGGAATCGAATTGGATTTGACCATGTCTCGAGTAGAATCTTTACAGATTTGCGGCTTTTGCTTGAGACACGATGGGAGAGCACCTCCAGGAGCTCAAAATGAAGGGTGAAGCATGCCTGGCGTCTGCTTCAAGGAGGAGTGAAGAAAAGCAGCCAGGACAACCATGATGAGCGATGGACCGCGGCGTTGTTTCTCTTCAAGGGGAAGGCTGCGGTAACAAGCCCCTTGGGTATGGGATACGGGCGGTGCAACATGCATAGCTGGTCCACATTTGACATACCAAGGCGGTGCAATAAGCATAGCCATGCAAGCACCTTGCAAAGCAAGTAACGTACCGAATTTAAGCTAGAACATACGAGGCATTTTTGGCCATAGTGTACAGTAGCATAGCGCTACCTTTCGGTTGTGCCGGGAAAAGAGATTCGCAATTCGAAGCCATGGAGTTCATGCAGGGGGCTGGTTCCATGGGCCATCAGCAGACAGATCAATCTGCATTTCAACAGTTAGGGTTTAGGGTTTAGGGTTCCCTAAAACCGAGACCCCAAACCGAGCCGTGCCACCATCCATCAGAGTGCCATCGATCAGGGGTGCTTGGCGAGCTTCGTCGTCCGCACACCCCCCCTTTCACCTACCCCCCTCCCTTCTAACCCCTACCCTACCTTCTAGCCCCTACCCCCTCTGCCCCCTAACCCCTCGTATTCAACAGCTCAAACGCATATACATATATACATATATACATATATTGTGAGCAGGTCAAAGCATGCATGGAGTGCTTGCTTAGTGCTAGTGCAGCTTGTTGTTTTCCCTTGCATGTGTAGTTTTGCAATTCGTAACAATGCCAATATTTTGGCTCAAGTACCGAGCTTGTGCCTTTGAGCACGGTAGAGTCGTACAGTAGCTCTTAGGTTGCTGTGCGGTCCGACCGGACGCACTCAGGCGTAGCTGCACAAGTGCTTGAACTCGCGAAGTCGTAAAACAGCGTGACCGGGCTGTGATTGCATTGGCTTAGTGCAAGTCCAGTGCTGGTCGACTTCTCAATTGGGGGCTGTTCTGGGAAATCGTACAGCTCTTGTGCCTACGGCCCGAGTGGGCAAGCATTGCTTTGCTTGTCTGTCGCGGTCCGTGACCTGGACGCGTGGACTGTGTGCCACGCTTGCGGCCTGCTAACCAAGGCGCGGCTTTTCGCCTTGTGTTGCGGCAATGTCCGCAGAGGTTGCAGGTCAGGCTGAGGGCGTCACCCTCCTCGAAGCTATCGAGGGTGGAGACGTTCCCTATCCCGAGCGGATGAGCTACGTCGCTTGGCTTAAGTGGCGTAGGGAGACTGGCAGCCGTCCGTTGTCCAAGCGGGATGGGGTCAGCACTACGCCAGAGCAAGAGGCGGCTCTCTGGCGGAAAGTCATGAAGTTCCTCCATGACGCCGAAGACGAGGACGAGGATGAAGAGGAAGAAGAAGAGGACTCCGAGCTAGTCCCTGAGGCCTCGGGCGCTGGAGGCGACAGTCCGCCGCGGGTGGACGTCAGCGCCGCGGCTAGGGAGCTGGCCATGGTCCCTACCGGTGCTGCCTATGTCCCTGCTACGGCGCCAGGGTCCCGCCCGGCGGGACCGTCCGGTCCGCCGTCGACAGCAGGTTCAGTCCCAGGCACCGCAGAGGGCTTGCAGGCGGAGCTGCGCGCGATTTTCCGTCCAGACCAAGAACCGGTCGCGGACTACTTGACGCGCGTTTCACGGATTGTCCTCGCGCTGAAAGCGCATGGAGTCACGGTGAGCTCCCGTGACCTTGACGCCTTAAGCACCAAAGCCACCCTCCTTGCGGATGAGTTCGCCAAGATAGGCGGGGACTGGCATCCGACGAAGATGGTCCGTCGGCTGCGGACCAGGTTCTCGGTCGCGGCTTTGCGCGGTGGCGAGGACCCCGAGGACGCAGAGGAGATTCAGCGCGAAATCCAATGCATCGGGGAGCTTATCCTCGCGTTGGGGGGAAAAGAAAGCTCGAGCCAAGAGAAGGTTTGGAGCTCCCCGTCCGATGTGCCAGTTGAAGCCGTGGGGCCGCGTTCCCCAGGGCTCCCACAGCCTGCGACTGCAAGTGGGTTGGGGGTAGGATTGGACCGTGGAGGTTTGCACACTGCCGAGGTTGCAGGTGGTCCTTCCGCGGCCCGTGTCCTGGGCGCGACGGACGGCGATTCCCCTTTGCGCGCGAAGCTTGCTGCGCTGGAGATGGAGATAGAAGCCCTGAAGCGAGGTTCAGACGGCGGAGGTTCGCAGACCGGGTCCCAACACCCGGCGGGCGATTTCGCCGCCGCACTCGCCGCCCAAACTGAAGCGCTGAAAGAAGCGTTAGCGCAGAGGGGCGGGCAAAGCTCCATAACTACGGTCAAAACTGACCTCACGTGGCCGACGCTGACCGACGACAAGTCGGACGCGCGAGACGTTGTCCTGTTCTACGAGGAGTTCGAGGACGTCTGCGCGCTGGCCAACAACTGTCGCGGTATGAGTGCGCGCGAGAAGCTGTTAGCGCTACGCGGGCGCTGCCGCGGCTCGCGCATGAAGACGTACACGAACGCGTACCGCGCAGCGTGGAAGTCGGGAGAGGTTCTCTCCGATCCACAGGCGGTGTACGACCGCATCAAGAACAAGCACTTGATGTTCGGGGAATCGCGGGAGGAAAGAGAAGTCCGCGTGGATGGTGAGCATGCCTCTCTCGCTAAGGGTAAGCTCACAGGCCACCAATTCGAGCCTTTGTTTGAGGCCTCGATCGCGGACCTTGAGGCGGTAGGTCTTGGGAAGACCCCACGAGAGTTGTATCTCTCGTACCTCCGCAAGATGCCCCCGTATCTCCAAAAGGAGATCCGGAACGACAAACGGTTGTGGCCTGGCGATCCCAAGGATGGCGGGTTGCGAGGACCGCAGACTTGGGAGGAGAGCCACAAGGTCGTTCTGGAGTACGAGCAGAGGGAAGCAGCTCACAGGGCTGTTTCCCACTCTGTGTACACAGCGACCGGTTCGCAGAGCGCGGACCCGGCGGTCGCGCTAGCCGAGGCTCAGAAGGAGATTAAGAGTCTCAAGGCTGCTGCGAAGGCTGCTGCGAAAGGAGCAGCTGCCGCGGCCAAGGCTGGCGCGGACCAGACGTTTGCCGCTGCGTCGAAGGGAGCTGGCAAAGGAGCGGACAAGAAGATCTGCTTCCACTTTCGCGATCATGGGAATTGCCCGAAAGGGGATGCCTGCCCGTACAGCCACGACAAGGAGCTTCGCAGAAAGGCTCTCGCGGCCAAGAAGGGTGACCAAACCTTTGCCACTGCGAAAGGTAAAGGCAAGGGGAAGGGAGGTGGCAAGGCAAAGGCCAACGCAAAGCCTAAGGCTGCGGCCAAAGGCGCGGCGAAGCCACCAGGCACTGTTTGCCCCTTTTTCTCCAAGAATGGGTCGTGCAAGAAAGGAGCCAGCTGCGACATGGTCCACAACCTGACGACCTCAGGAGGGACGCCGGCCTTGCCTGCCAACTGGGCCCCGCCCTCCGGTGCTTCCATGTCTAACCCCTTCGCCGCGTTCAGTGTCCAGATAGGCAGCTCAGGCGTCCAGGCAGGCGTCTTAGGAGCCGCAGGACACGCCGCGGTGCAGCAGCACGCGCTTCCGTTAAGCAAGGGCGGGCGGGACAAGTTCGCCACCCTGGACGATCTGCCGAAGGACTGGTGGAACCTGGCGGACAACGAGCCAGGAGGCTACCAGTACAGGACGGTGGTCCAGGTCCTCGACCGTAAGGTCGAGTGCATGCTCGACGGTTGCGCCGGCGCAAACCACGTGACCGAGGAACTCGTGGTGGGCATGATGAACCGGGCTGCAGAGCTGGGGATCGGCACTGAGGATCCCGGCTTCCCGGTCGTGAGACTCGAAAAGTGGGTCCACCTTGGGATTCAGGCCGGGTCCAGACTTTCATGTCCTCGACACGCTGGGAATCAGGATGCCCAGATGTGAGGATCACAGCAGGACTCGGAAGGACAGGGCCTATGCCTTTGAAGCGCGGTTGTCAAGCCTGGACGACGCGTCATGCACCGAGCCTGGGGGCGGAAGTCGTGAGCTTCTCCGCTATGACGGGGAAGAGCCGCTCGAGCTCTCGCCAGGTGATGGGGTGCTGGTGCCAGTCGTGCGGGAGGCAGGAGTCTCCGCAGAGGGATCCCTGTCCGAGGTTGTGCTTCCGGTTGAGTGTGGGGTTGAGGCTGTGCCAGGTCTCTGGCCCACAGGAGAGGGTAAAGGGTTTGTTTTGCTTGCAGCCCAAGAGTGTGATCACTCTCTCCAGCCGGGCGAGGTTGTTGCGGAAGTGCGTTCCGGCCTCGTCAGCACTGCGGCTTGTGGTTGTGGCGCGATTGAGACGGTGTTCGAGTCGGAGCCGTCTCCGCAGGCATGTGCGGATTGTGGGGTCGCCGTTGCTTCGGTTGACCATGACCCGTGCTTTGCTTGCGGGTCCGCGTCCAGGGCCGCGGCAAGAAGCTTCCAAGGTTGTTCCTCGTGTGCGCGGTCCTTTGGGCGGCTGCGTACCGGCGCCAGGATCGGTGTGCTATCGGTCCTTGCTGCGGTGACTGTTCTCGCTTCGGTGTGGGGCGGGAGCGGCCCGGCTGGGCGCCCTGTTGAGGAGCCTGGAGTGCTTACTTGCTTGGACCACCTTCCAAGCGTCGACAGCTGGTGGGAGGCGCCAGGTGGTTACGCGTCTGTGTGGGGTAGGCGCCCTGCGCAGAAGGACCTTGGGACCGTGGCGGTCGAGAAGGCGCCTTACGAAACGTGCTTGCTTCAGCGCGCAGGTGAGGCGTGGCGTCTTTGGGACACGAGGGATTTGCGTGTGGCGGAAAGCGTTGCGTGCAGCGATGAGGTTCCCGTCACCGAACGCCTCGCGGTCTTTAGGACGCGCAAGGGGCCACGCTGGGCTGGCTGGCGTGAGGGATCGGCCACGGCTGGAAGAGGCGCAAGTGACGCTGTGCGCCCAGCAGACGCGGTCGACACGGCGCGCTGCCCGAGCTATCATATCGTGGAGAGCTGGGATATCGACAAGATGATCGAAGAGCCTCCAACGGACTATTATTATGAGCAGCTCGCGGCAGATATGCGCGCCCGGCACCCTAAGGCGTGCCCGCACCTCCTCGACCACCTCGTTTCCTTAGAGGGTTTCCTAGACAAGTCAATCTTGTTTGGGTTCTCTTTTGGGATCAGCAAGGCCGAAGTTTGTGTCTCCAAAGGTAAGCTCCTAGGACACAACATTGGGCGGGACGGGAGTTCGCCTGACGAAGAGCGTTGTCAGGCGGTGATTGACTTTCCCCCGCTCTGGGAGAAGCTTCACATTCAGCAATTTTTGGGTTGCGCAAATTGGTTGCGCGGCTACCTGCCTGTTGAGTATGGGCACGCAGCCAAGATTTTAGGGCAGTGGCAGAAGCCAGGCGCCGTCTTTCCTGAAGGCGGGCTGGGCTCAGCCGCCACCGAGGGTTGCAAAGCCTTTAAAGCGATTAAGCGCATGATGCAGAACCGCATCAATTTGGCTACCTTCGATGAGGCCTCTGCTGCGGATGGGTCGTGTCCCCTTGAGCAGATCGCGGATGCGTCGGGCATCGCGGTAGGGGGCAGCGTCGTGCAGATGACGCGTGACTTGAGTCAGCTCAAAGTGCTTATGACGCACTCAAAGAGCTTGACCCCCGCGCAGCAGAACTGGCCGCCCTTGATACAGGAGGCGTTTGCCCAGCTCGAGGTAAAGCGGGCGACACGCCGCATGTTTGGCTCTATTCGGACTCTGTGTTGGACAGATCATGCCAACCTTACCCGAGCCCAAACGTCGGACATCGGAATGGATCCGAAACTCGTCCGGTGGGTTGCGGAAATCCTTATGGATGGGTCCGAAATAAGGAGCCTTAGCGGTCGCTCAGCGACGCTGGGTGACAGTTTTAGCCGCAATCCCAAGGATCGGGATGCGCTCCTTGCGGCGAGGACGAAAGATCTCGAGGGCCTTTCGGGCCAACTCCGAGGTTTCGACCTGGACCAGTACCTCGGAGAGGGTACTGAGGGTGACGGACCCGTGCCCTGGGCGGTCGGCAACGACGCCGTCCCAGAGCCTGCGGGCCGTGTCCAGGCCGCGGCTGTGCCGATGTGCGTCGTCGCAGCCCTTCCGGTGCGCGTCATGGTTGTCTTTGACTACGCGCGTTGGAAGGAGCAGGACGCAGAGCTGACTGAGATCAGGCGCGTTTTTCAAGCGAGCCTCCCTGGAGTTTCTGTGGCTGTCAGGGGTTGTTGGGGTCCGTTTGAGGATACCGACGGGCTTGCCTCGCATTTTGATTGCGGGGCCGGCAGGCTCGCAGGGACCAAGAAGATCAAGCGGATCAGGGTCGACTTGCTTACTTCGTGTGCCAAGGTTCTTAGGGAAGCTTCGGGGTTTCGTCCGCAGTTCCTCGTAGGACTTGGGCAAGGCGGGCTGGTCACAGCCGTCCTTAGGTGGCCTTTGGTTGTTGAGCTCACGCTCCAAGCAAGGAACCTGCAGCGCAAGGAAGCCAGGGCTGTAGGAGAGGCTTGGGCAGGCATCAAGGCTATCTGGGCGGTGCGGCCACGCCTTTGGCGCACGCAGCAGGGCCACTTGGAAGTGGCCGAGGCTTGTCCGGAACTCAAGAAGGATTTTCCGGAGCCTCCCCTGCGAGGTTTTGGGATCGTAGGGAAGCAGGCATTGGGGGCGGAGGTTCTGCGGTCCTTGAGGCTGGACGCGGTTCGTTCCATCGATGATGCCAGCATTAGAGGGATGCTGGACGAACCGTCACGACCCCTCTGGGACCATGAGGGTCTGTGCATCTGCGGCAAGCGGACCTACCTGTTTTCTCGCTGCCCCGCCTGCATCGAGAAAGAGGCAGTCGATACCTCGGTAGAGATAGCCGAGCGGGAGGAGCCCGAACCTCCGCTTGAGGGCGACCTTGAGGCCCATGAGGTGGGCCTAGAGGTCAACTCCGTCCTTGCAACTTTGGATAGGACAGGAGGTTTAGTTAGGGTTAGGTCCTCAACCATCCAGCAATGGGCGGTAGGGTTTAGGACTACGCCCAAAGATGCTCCAGTTCCCACTGCATATGGCATGCTGAGTGGGAAGATATGGAAGAAGAGCCATTCCATGAAGCTCAGCCTCGGCTCCCAGCACAAGGATCTTTCCAAGTGGGGCGATGTGAAGCCTTACTGGACCACATGGGTGGTTAGAGAAGATGGTGCTGTGGTGGCGGGGCACAACTGCTCGCCCCTGAATGTGGTTCAGGGCGACATCGTCGTGCATTGGTCGTCAGTGGTGAACTGGCACGGCCACAGACATGTCGTGAATGAGCAGTGTGAAGTGCTCTGGAGGTCTAATGGTAAAGAGGTTGCCTTAGACCCCTCCTTCGGCAAGCTGATAGCCCTTGTGGGTAGGGTTACTCAGGTCATTGGCTGGCGGGCAACCGGAGAAGCAGCTTCGGATCCCCGCAGGTCTACCCTGCAGGCGTCAAGGGTCCTTGCTCAATTCTCTTCGTCCAACGAGGGCGTAGAAGGGCATTGGACCGCGGGCGCTATCAGTCGCGGGAAGAATGCCAATGAGTGCAAGCTGAAGGGTAGAGTTTTGGCGTTTATGGGTGAAGAGCACAAGGGCCCTGCAGTGGTTCTAGAGCTCGTTAGCCATAGCCCCATCCTGTGCATTTGGGACCATTCCTCAACCAAGGTCAAGGTCGAGTTTAAGGGCGGTGTTCCGTCTTTGAGCCTGATCGCGGAGGAGGACGAAAATCGTCGTGAACAGCTTGCGGTCGAGGCAAGGGACGCGGCGAACATTTCGGAGTTCCGAGTCACGGGATCCCTTCGTACGGCGTGGTACGAGGGTCAGCGGCGTGATCCCTCATTGGCGGGCTCGATTCGCAAGCCAGAGCCACCAATGGAGATATCCGGAGACGGGTTGCTCGAGCGCGAGGTGACCCTCAGGACGGGTCAAACCGTCGTTGTCCCAGTGGTTCCCAACGGGGCTGCGGGCGCGAATGGGGTGACCTGGCGCCGCGCTTGCTCAATTCAGTCCACTGCGGAGTCCTTGGGGCCCATAGGTCTGCTGAGGTTACCATCAAGCTGCTAGAGAGGGCAGTGTGGCCCGACTTAGAGAAAGATGTGCGGACCTGGGTCGCCAAATGTCTCGCTTGCATTAAAGGCCGCTCTCGACCGACGAAGGTTGAGGCTCGTGCGGTCAAATGTGGCGCCGAGACATGCTGGCAGGAAGTCAGCGTGGACTGTGAAGGTCCGAACCGAGAGGACAGGGAGGGGCATAGGTACTCGCTTACGTACTTCGATTGCCTCAGTCATGCTGTCCTCCTCGAGCCGATGAGGTCTCTGACTCATGCTGAAGTCAGGAGGGCGTTCGTGCGCTGTGTGCTTCGCAGCAGGACGATCCCGAGCCTCATCAGGTCGGATAGAGGGCCAGAGTTCAAGAATGCGCTCATGGCAGAACTCAGCGCTATGCTTGGGACCGAGTGGCGGTTCAGCGCGCCCTTGAGGCCTTGTGAGTTGGGCGCAAACGAGCGAGTCCACCAAGAAGTTCAAAAGGTGCTGGGGGCGGTCGTCAGGCAAGTCGGCGCCTCCCTTTCCGAAGCTTGGTCGGATTGGCTCGTGGTGGCGGAGTACGTCATAGATAACACTCCGGGACCCCACGGGCCCGAGGGACCTAGAGCGGAGCTGGTCGCTCGCTCTACCACTTGAAAAGGACGTCCTGCGAGACGCCTTGCAGTTCGAACCCATCTCTGATTGGGCTCGGAGCCAGTTTAAGCAGTTCTCGGAACTAGCTGCTGCGGTCCGAGAGCACTGGACGCGGTCTTCAGAAGCGCGGGCGAAACTTGCAAATCGCCATAGGCGCACTGTGGACCTTAAGCCAGGAGACCGAGTGGTCTGGAACGCTCCGAGGGCCCGTTCAGAGGGGGCGGGGCGTGTGCCTTGGAAACCGGGTCTGACCGGCCCCTGGCGCGTTTTGGAAGTCAAGGGCCACAGGCTCACCTTGGAGCCCGTGTCGATGGAGTCGGGGGGTACTTCTTCCGCCCGGCGCGGCCCGATGGAGGCGCACGCAGAAGACTGCATTCTTGTTCCTGCGGATGCAGATGGCGCGGAATCCCGCGAGCCGGTCGTCTTTGAGGACGATGGAACCGGCGGGGACGGCTCGTCTCGCCCCAGCTTAGGGCAACAGGTTCAAGGCGACGCCAAGCAAGTGGAGTTCACGCTGACCAGGCGCGGGAGGGACTTCGTCCTCCGCCTTGGCGACCGCATTGCCTATCGGGGTGTAGGTGGAGGCCCTAAGGTGTGCAGGTTAGGACGGGTTACGCAGGTAGATGCTGCCCGTGCGCAGGTCGGCGTGCACCGCTATCTCCCCGACGCCAGCGGGGTTCGCGTCAAATGGCGGCTTGCATACATCGCCGAGGACGGTGCGCTCACGCTTTCAGAGGGGACTCGTCCGGCCCACGAAGCGGTTTCCGTCAGGGAGATCATTTCCAAGATCGACCTGAACCGCGACGGCGTGCTTGCTGCAGCCTCCGCCAGAAAGTTGGACAAGGGAGCGTACTCGTTGCAGGACAGGACGCTCGAGAGAGCGTCTCGCACCAGCACGGGTGTGCTCTCGATCCGAGAGGCCCTCGCGGACCTCTTGGTCGCGGAACCCCGCGTGTTGCAGCTTAGGGCTTCCCCAGAGTCGGGTGCTGTCGAGAGTTGGTTCCGGCAGTATTTCCTTGGAGGGGTTGCCGATGTCTTAGAGGTTGCTTGGGGTGACGCGGTCGTTTCCGACGCGGCCAGGAGGCACGGGTACAGGGTTGTTCCAGCTTTTGTGCAAGGCAAGCAGGCCTACGGGATCACCTGGAACCTGGCCGCAGAAGAGCACTTAGAGGCAATTAGCGGCGCTGTTTTGCGCACGGAGCCGAAGGTGCTCGTGATTGGGCTCGAGGGCAAGAATGTGCCCCGGGCTTTCCTCCAGCTAGTCGTCCGGTGTGCGCAGGAACGCACGCGCGCGGGCGCCCACGTCGCGCTGCATTTGCAGGCACAAAAGGGCGAGTGGGAACCCTGGCGGCTAGAGGAGTGGGGCGCCTTGTTTGGGACGCTCGCAGAGCCACGCTGGCCTTGGGCTTTCGTGCGGGCTGACATATGCCAGTTCGCGCGGGCCAGTGGCCGCGGCAACCTCGTTGAGAGCGGGGCCCTGTGGCTCGCCGATTTCAGCTTAGAATCGGTAGGTTTGAGGTGTAGTAGGCCGGATGCGTTAGGCGCAGTGCAGCACAAGCACGTTGGGCGCGCGCAAGCCGACTACAACCTCATAGGGGCGGCTTTCTGCGCATCGCTCCAGGACCTTGGTCTGAGGGGCGCAGAAGAGCTGTGCACCGCTGCAGTTGAAAGCTTTCCAGCCACTGCGGGTGCTGATAGCGCCGCGGCTGCGCCACAGCCCTCTCCAGTCGTTCCCCTCCCGGACGTGCGCTCGGGCGAGGACCTCACGCCAGCAGAGCGTGCGGAGCTGGATAAGGAGGTGGATAAGTATGCCGCTGAGAAGGAAGCGTTTTGGCGAACCAAGGCGGACGCCAAGGACTGGGATTCCGTCCGGGCTGACCTTGAAGTCTATGCTCTTGCGGGCGAGAAGGTCGCGGAGGATCCTAGGCGCACCGAGGCCTATAGAGACCTCGTATGGTCGGGTTTGAAGATCGAGCCTGGACCAACCAGACCGGGGCTGGCCGATGCTGACATCGCAGCCGTCAGGGAGGTCATACGGCGAAAGGCCGCTGGGTTCTGGGTGGAGGACACCACCAGGACCACGGTCAGGAAGTTCGCCCATGACTGCATCCCCACCGGGCCGCCGGTCTCGTCCCAACCTCACAGTCTGAGGGGCGAGTCCGCGCAATGGGTCGACGACAAGCTTGAAGAAGAATGCAAGCGGGGTCAGTTGATCCGCGGCAGCTCGGCTTGGGGATCTGCGCCGTTTCCGACCAAGGAAATGCCCAGCTACAAGCGGCATAGGAAGCGACGCTTGGTGGTTGACTACCGCCGTGTGAATGCCCGAATTAAGCGCTCCACGTACTATTGTCGGCGGGGTAGCGACGTGCTCGCCGCCGCAGTAGGTTCGGTTTGGTATACCTTCGTGGATGCGGTTAGTGGGTTTAATCAAATTAGGAACACCAAGCGTGCTCGCGAGGTGTTGGCCATTGTGGCAAGATCAGGGAAGTATCTCCCTGTCGGCCTCACCTTTGGCCCGATTAACGGCCCAGATGATTTCAACTTTGTGGTTGATAGGGCCTATGCCCCCGGCAGAGGTAGGCGCCTTAAGTATACTAAGGAGTGGATAGCCTACGTGGATGATCTTACTGTTAGGACGGGTAGGGTCATTGATGGGCAGTTTTTCACTGATGCCCAAGCCGAGGGGGCGGTGCGCGAAGCGTGCGCCAAAGGGGCAGTCGCAGCTCCGCAGAGCGCGTCGTCTGCTCTGGAAGCCTTAGGCGTTCGCGGTGCGCACAACACCAAGCGCGCGAACCATGACGCGGCGCGCTCAGACCAGAATCACCCCACGCGCGTTCTGATGCTCAGGATGTTGGGGCTGTTCGGGTGTTTCTGTGTTCAGGGCGGGTGTTTTTGGGGCGGGCCGTTTCCCAGGTCGCCGGTCTGCGGGCAGAAGGATTTTTCGTCGTTCGTCGCGTGCAGCTTCGTTCCTCTGTCTCGCAGCCAGTGTTTTGCAAGCAGGCCTAGAGGTTCGGTCCAAGGTCGAAGCAGAAGCCGTAGAAGCCTTAGAGCCCAGACCTTAAGGAAACTCCCCAAACCCCCGCCGCAGCGGTTCAAGTGTGTTGTAGAGCCTAGGGTAGGTAGTCCCTCCCCGCGTTCGTGCCTGTGCACTGCGCCCCGCTGCGGGTCGCGACCAGACCGCGCGGGAGCGACCGATCGGTCGCCCGGACCTTCGTGGTCAACCACAAGGCCCCGCTGCGGGCCGTGCCCTGGCCGCGCGGGAGCGGCTGCCTACCACTACTGCACACCGGCCCCTTGCAGCGGGCCGTGTCCTGGCCGCTCAAGGGCGCGTCAGGTTTCCTCGCCCATCGGAGGTCCAGCAAAGCCGCGGGCCTCAGTGCCGCGATGGGTGGAGGAGGGTCGAAGGGCAGGGGCAAGAGCAAGAGTCCAGGCCCTAAGGGCCGAAGGGGCCCGCCCACGATCGACGACGTGCAGCGTATGCTAGTCCGATGCATGCGGCACGGCGAAGCTGGTTGTAGAGGCCGGTTCGCTCCGGGCGGCCTCTACCCGGTTGATGAGTTGATCGAACAACTCGGCATCACCATCAACCAGTACAACCAGGCGGTCGCGCACGACGCCAACCAGCGGAAGCCGAGGTTGGATACCTCGCACGCTGGCTTCCTGCGTGCCTTTCAAGGCCACTCGGCCGATTGCGGCCATCCTATGGGGTTCATGATGGAGGGTCTAAGTGAGACCGCCATCAACGATCTTATATATCGGTATGGCCCGGCCATGTGGCACGGCACGGACCTGCATGTCGTGCCAAGCCTGATTCAGAATGGCTTGATCCCCGGCGGCGGGCCGGGAGGCCGCCTCGGGGTGCACTACGTCCTAGGCCACTGCCCCACGCAGTGGGAGGACGGGAGACGCGGGTTCCGCCGCGGATCGACTTGCATAGTCGAAGTCCGGTTGGCGGTCCTGCGGGACGCCGGAGTGCCTATCTATTCGGGAGCGGATGGGGTGGCTCTCACTGGCCAGATTAGAGCCACCGGCATCTCCCGCATCTGGGCACTCCCCAAAGGCTCGCCTGTTTACTCAGTCTTAATTGCTGAGTTAGAAGTGGATCGGTTGATCCAGCATGTCGACCTAAGGAGTTTAGGCGACACCAGTGCGGGCCCCCACCCGCCGTTGGGGCGAGGACCGAAACTGGGCACGGTCCAAGCGTCCCAAGCTGCTGCGGCCAGCAGTGGCGCGGCGAGCTCCTCGACGGTTGTGCTGGCCCCTGCGGGCCGTGTCATGGCCGCGGGGGCCGCCCAACCTGTTACCCCTCCTAAGGCCGCGCCTAAGGCCAAAGGGCGTGCTTCAGGGGCTCCTAAGACTTCGATCGTTCCAGCGAAGCCCAAGGTGTACCCTAGGCGCAACGTCCCTGGCCCCAATGTCCTCGAGGCCGAAGACTCGCTCGAGGAAGAGGCAGCCCAAGAAGCTGAAGGTGTCGAGGAAGATAGTTCCAGCTCGGATCTTCCCGACACGCGGGCGCCTCAAGCCGCGGTCAAGGTGAAGGAGGACGAAGAGCCCGCTGGTGGGGCCCAGGCCGAGAGCACAGAGGAAGGATTCCTCGAGCTTGGCCAATCGGTGGTCAGCAGCGCGAAGGAGTACCTCGCGCGGTCCGAAGCTCTTCTGAGAGCGCAGAAGCTCCAGTCGAAGATACTGGAGGTGGCGGGAACCGCGATGGTGAAGCTAGAGAAGATCACCAAGCGTGAGGAATCCCTCAAGAGTCTGCGCCGTGAGGGAGAGAATCGGGCGGCCGGATGGTCAGGATGCCCCCGGGGGTGCGGGATCGAGCAGTTCCGCCAGGCCTTCAGGAGGCGGGACCGTCCAGTCCGCCCCGGCCCCAGAGGAGCCTCGCCCCAACGCTGACGGCCACTATGGATGCTCAGCTCCTGGATGCGGGCTGGCCTTTGAGTCGCTGGTGCAGTACCACTTGCATCAGGCGGCCTGCCATGGCGCCTCTCTTCCGCCCAACCTGGGGATCAGCCCCTCCGCACCTCTTGACCCGTTTCGTCAAGACTGGCGGGGACGGTTGTTCCGCCGAGGAAAGGACGGTGAGTATGGGGAGGTGCCCATGCTCCGAGTGATTCGGTACCACAAAGCCAACGGGTACGATCACTCGAAGGTCCCGCTCCTGAAGAGAGGGGACCGAATCCAGCTTGAGGACCGATCGCGCCACATTTATGGTGGTAGTCATCCACCGGGGTGGCTTCGCGATGACCCGGAGCTGGATCCCGCTCCAGAGAGTAGCGGTGGAGGGTCCACGCCCAAGAGCGAGCCCACGGAGGAGGCCGAGCCGGGACCTCCGCGGGAGGCTGCTCAGCGCGGGCGGGCCCTCGAGCCGCCGAAGAGCGACGTTCAGCAACGCCTTGCAGAGCGTCGTTCCAAGCGGGATTACTCGCCAGACCTGGTGACGCCTCTTGACGATCTCCATGCCCAGGAGATCGATTCCTTCTTCGCGGGCGACCCAGCCGCGGACAGCCTTGACGTCATTTTGATGCGCGCCGAGGTTCGCGCTGAGTCCCACCTCAACGTTGGCCGGGAGCAAAAAGAGCCCCCGGTCAAGGAGGAACAGGAGGAGGAAGCTGAGGTTGTCAAGGACGAGGAGGTCTCGGTTGAGATGGAGGCAGGCACCGCGGATGAGGCGGACGATGTCGCCCTCCCTGCCAACCGAGCCTATGTCGAAGGCCGCTTTTACCCCTACGGCAGCTGGCGGTGCTTCTTCTGCGAAGCCATTAACCCGGTTACCGAGGACCAGTGCCTCACCACGCACGCGGGCGGCCCGAATGCGGGTGCCCCGTGCGACGGCCGATGGATCAACGGGATCGACATCGGGTGGTGGGAGGTAGATCCTCAAACCGCGCCAGAGCAGTGGAGGCGGAGGTTTTCTGCCGAAGAGCTTGAAGAACAACAAGCGCGGGCGGATGCCGCGAGGCTTCTCAGCGATGAGGAACTCGCTGAAGCCCTCCAGGCGGCCGAGGAGGCGCAGGCGGCCGAGCGCGCCAAGAAGCGAGAGCGGCGCCAGGCGGAGAAGGCGGAGCGCGATGATCACATCAGCGAGGCGCTCCGCATAGCAGGGTGGCAGTGCCCTAACTGCTATGAATGGAACCTTTCATTCAGGCAGCTGTGCTTTCGCTGCAGCACCCCTCTCCGTTTGGCAGAGGTCGTCTCTCGCGGGATCCCTGATCCGCGGCGTGGCGAAGAGAGGGACTCGGGCTCCGAAAGCAGCCAGGACGAGCTGGAGTACGAGATCCTTCTGGCCAATCGTGCGATGGACCAAGAAACCATCCAACCTCTTCTTAGAAACAAACACAAGAAGAGGGGCGGCAAGCGACGTCGCGAAGAGGCGACGTACGGCAAGGGCCGCGACCCTTGGAGTGCTTGGGCAGACGCCCGTGGCAAGGGCCAGGGCAAGCCGAAGGGCAGAGGCAAGTCCGATGCCAAGGGCAAGCCCAAGGGGAGGGGCAGGTACGCCTGGGGCGCTTACGCCGCGGGCATAGTTGCCGCGCTCCAACCCCGCCCAAGCACAAGCTGGGTCCCAGCCTTCCCGTGCGGGTCGGCCCGGCCGCCGCCAAGTGTTCCGCTTCCGCCGCGGAGCACCTTTTTCCTGGGTCGCGGGCTTCTCAATCGGTTGATGCAAACCCTCAACGGGAACATCAACGGCTGGTGGGGCCTGGCGGCTGCAGCGTCGGCGCCGATTGCCTTGCAGTTGCACCGCGGGGCTGTGCATGTTGTCGAGGACTCCATGCACGCGGTTGCAACGATTTCGGCCGACGTTGTCGAGGAAATCGGTCATGGGGCCAGGCGGACCGTGTGGGTCGCCGGAACAGCCATCACTATGGTAGTAGTGATCTTGTGCGGCGCTGTTCTGTGGTACGTGAGTCGTGCCGTTGCCAATCGCATTGCGCATCTGCGACATGGCAACACCGCGGCCCCTGAGGCGCGGCTGTCTCAACTCCTTGGCTCTGAAGCGACGTTTGAGGTCGCGAGCACTAAGAAAGGGGTGACCCATAAAGTTTGGGTGCACCTCAAGGAGGAGACAGCTGCCTGTGGCTGTCGTGCTTACCTAGCAGAGGGACGTTGCGGGCATTGCGATGCCGCAATGGACACCGCTCGATCCCTAGGGTTTTGCACGCGGCCCAGCGAGGCGCGGGTCCTGCGCTCACAGACTCCATTCGGAGTACCGCCTCCGAAGCCCTGGCTAAGGGTAAGGTTGTGTTGGGTTTGGGAACAGTGAAGGATGTTTCTCCCAACTTGCGGCCAAGAGCCGCGGGCTCTCCTGCTTTCAGGGGCTCGCGGGTCGTGACCTGGCCGCGGCCCCAGCAGATGGAGCGAGCGCAGCCCACGCACAGTCCGGCTCCGTGCAACGTGCCGCCACTGCCACTGTGGCGCGCACACCAGGCCGGAGGAACAAGGGCCCAGCCCCCGCTAGGAGTCTCCAGTCAAAGAAGCGGAATTCCTTGCGGGCGGGCCATACGTTCAGGCCGCCCAAACGCTGCTTGGGTCTGGAGCAGCAGAGGATGTGATCTACATCCGGGCGTACAGCTTAGATTGCCCATCCTGCATCGAGGCAATCGAAGCGTCACTTAGCAAGGGCGCAGGCGTTCGGATTGTCGCCGACATGGGACAATGCCACCGCACCAAACTGCAGTGGCAAGCGTTGAAACGCTTGGCGGCTGCAGGCGCCGAGGTGAAGGTGGGTTGCGGCTCATCCGTGCGCGACGCCTATGCTCGCGACGGCCGCGGGGCTAAAGTAGGTACCGGTATCCAAGGGCTTCACCATGCCAAGGCCCTTTGCCTACTGCGGCCTGATGGCGCGGTGGTGCTGATTGGGAGCCTCAATTTTACCACAAGCAGCAAAGCCAATGCGGAGGCAGGGCTTAGGCTTGAGGTCGCCAAGACGCACCCGGTCGCGCAGTCCTATATCGAGGATTTCCAGAGGGTGTCGGCTGAGGCATTCTCCCTCGATGAGGCGGCCGCAAAGCGCCCTCAGTTGGAGCGAGCCAGTAGCTCCAACGTTGCTGGCAACGCCACTCGTGCCCCCAACACTGCTCCACAGGGTATCGAGTAGGCTGCGGCCAGTTGGCGCGGCGTGGTATGCATCCACGCATTATCAGAGCAGGCGTTGCAGCACGGCACGTTGCTTCGCCAACCTTTTGCATTTTCTTTTGCTTGACTGCGGGCGAAAAGCCGCGGCAGGTTGGAAACCTGCCCATTTTGCATTCCCCGCACCTTTCTCCTCCGCCCTGCCTGTGGCCCCTCGTGCTGAGGGTGCTCTTTTGCAGGTGCTGCGGACCGTGTCCTGGTCGCGGGAATGCGCTCGCCGAAGCGCGTGTGAGCTGCATTGCCTGCGGCACAAGCCATGTGCGCGGCTCTCGCTGAGTCTGGTAGCCCGTAGGGTAGTTCCGGATAGGTGAGTAGCCGTAGCTTAGGACCGGTAGTGTACAGTGTACTTTTTGTACCATAGCTTTGCACTAGCAGCACAAAGACCTGCCCAGTACTCTGGAGCCTCGCCTGTCTGCACAAAGGTGAGAGCTCGCGACTTGGGGTGGTTTAGGGTCGTGAAGGGTTGCTGTCGTCGTGCGTTCGTCCGGTAGTGCGGGCTGCCGCCCAAGCCGCATGCCAATGCTCTTGATGTGCGGGCTCTACCAGAGTCGCACGCGACACCCTCACCCTACCCCATTTGCCGCATTGCTGAAGTGCTTGATGCACTATGAGCTCTTGGTGAGCCGGAAGCCTCGGCTGAGGGGCGAATGTGAGCAGGTCAAAGCATGCATGGAGTGCTTGCTTAGTGCTAGTGCAGCTTGTTGTTTTCCCTTGCATGTGTAGTTTTGCAATTCGTAACAATGCCAATATTTTGGCTCAAGTACCGAGCTTGTGCCTTTGAGCACGGTAGAGTCGTACAGTAGCTCTTAGGTTGCTGTGCGGTCCGACCGGACGCACTCAGGCGTAGCTGCACAAGTGCTTGAACTCGCGAAGTCGTAAAACAGCGTGACCGGGCTGTGATTGCATTGGCTTAGTGCAAGTCCAGTGCTGGTCGACTTCTCAATATACATATATACATATATACATATATACATATATACATATATACATATATACATATATACATATATACATATATACATATATACATATATACATATATACATATATATATATATACATATATACATATATATATACATATATACATATATATATACATATATACATACATATATACATACATATATACATACATATATACATACATATATACATATATACATATATATATATATACATATACATATATACATATATACATATACATTCCTTAGGCCAAGCCAAGCCCAACGTTTCTTGCAGCTGTCTTGCGCGACTCTCCTCGAGCCCGACTGCTGGCTGAGAACCCTAAACCCTGAACCCTGAACCCTACACCCGGCACACTTGTCTTCGGTCTTGACACTTGTACCATGATGTCACATGCAGAAAATCACAAAAGAGCATGCAACCTTCACCCTGCGTGACTGGCGGTAACCATTAATATTCATATTATACTTGAACATGCAGATCTTGGTTTTCATGCTTGATGACTAAGTCGCCGGACACACTCCGCGGAATTCCTTGACGGTAGGCACTCCAAAGAATATACTCGGCGCGACTCTTTCCGGGGCAGGTGTGAAGGGGTTAGGGGGCAGTGCAGGGGCAGGTAGGGGGTAGAAGGTAGTGAGGGTCAGGGGCAGAAGGGTGGTGAGGGTAGGGCAGGGAGTTGGGGTGGAGGGTCGTGCGTGGGAGCACCTGAAAGCACTAGAGGTCGGTCAGGAATCAGGGCAGGCGGCAGGGCGTGCGGGGGGGGGGGGGCTGGCAGGTCGGGGAAGGTTGGGAGGGGAGGGGGGGGTGGTAGGGCAGCGGAGGAGCATGCACTGGGGAGTGAGGGCGGTACTAAGAAGCAGTGGGTCTTCACTAACGCCGCCCCGGCTGGGGTCGGCGGATACAAAGCATAAGTACGAAACATTGAGATCCACATTTCCAGGAGGGAAGGGGGGCAATTAAACATTCTTCCCTGCGCCCGCAAATCCCAAATCTTAACCCCAAGACTTGCAACAGATTCCATCGAGTGATGTGGATACTTGATGAATATTTGGAATGAGTGAACAAAGTACGATTAAAACCATGTTTCTTTTTGAAGGGGGTGCGCATTTCGCTAAGCAACGGTGCCCCGTTAGGATTTTTTGTAGTCAACTGCTCGATGCACTAGACTAGACGAGGCGACCCGCATCACAAGAGCACCCTGTGCCTTTCGTTAAAACATCCCGGAGCACGGAGACGTCGAAATGAGTTCGTGCATGGTTCGCGCTGTGAAGCTCGCAGGGGCCTTCCCACCTAGGAATGCTTCGCCTTGGAGAAAATACCACACCGGCATGCGAGTCGACCCAGAGACTGATGCCATTGGAGTAACGGTATCATCTGTCTTTTTCACACATATGAGATTGTACTTGCAGTGCCAAGGGCCAAAGGCTGCCCGAGATGTTTGACTGAGATGTGCGACGCGTGGGGCATGGGAAGATTGGGGGAAGGGAAGCGTCAGCCGGAGGCCTCGTCGAAGTGGAAAGACAAAGTACAAAGGTGTGAGCGCGAAGGCAATTGCTAACGGGATGATTGCTGTGCAGCACTAGCAAATTTAAAGGCCAGGCAACTACAGCCTTCGTGGATGAGGCTGGTGCAGGCAGTTGCGACGCCAACCCCCAACGCGCAACCATATGTTTCAAACCACGATGCAAGGAGCGTACACATCAGAAAGCGCAACCGTGAAGACTGAAGCGGCTACACAAAGTTGTAGGGCTATGCGGCTATGTGCCTGGAATGCACCTTTTATTGCCACCCCAATCTGAAGCTTTAAAATCTCAAGGTTTCACACGGCTTGGAGATGTGGGGTCGCCACAATGTCGCGCCCCTCTGTTGCGTCCTGACTTCTTTGTTTGGTTCCCCTTCGTTTCTTCGTTTACCCGTTTGCGTCTGAGAGCGGAAGTCGGCTTGGGTTCCTCAGCCAGGAACACGGAGCCTACTTGCAAGACCACAAGCTGTCGGAGTACTTCAAGGCCGCGCAAGGAAACGAAGAGGAGCAAGATGGAGCCTTAGGCGCTATTCATCTGAAAAGAGGCACTGTTGACTGCCCTTCTACGGCAGAAGCCGTCACGCGCTCGGCCTCTCACAAGTTAACGGAATCGTTTAAACTTGAATCAGCGGCATGCGGCAAAGCGGCAGTGCAGAAGAATCACAGACTCACAGAGGTGTGATCCATATGCGTGGATGCTTGGACAGAGCCCCCGGCAGGATTTGGGAAATGTGAGATAGAGTCACTCAGACGCATCTCCCCTGCCAGGCTCCAAGGCAAGATCGTCACCAAAGCTCCTTCGACGATTGCGTCACTGAGGCTGGTTGGCAATTGTATTCTGTCTTGTGCAGGAACGCAAGCATGATGCAAATGCATCAAAGCATTTTGCAGCTTAGCGTCCTGAAGGCACAAGCCTTCTTTCGAAGGTGGCGCATGCGTCATCACAGGCCCGAGTGGAGTTGGCAAGTCCACGCTGATCAAGAAGCTGATGGCAGAGTTCCCCGGACAGTTCGGATTTTCAGTCTCACACACGACACGAGAGCCTCGTGCAGGGGAGGAGGCTGGAATAGACTATCACTTCGTGGCACGTGATCAGATGCAGCGAGACATAGAAGCCGGCCTCTTTGTGGAGCACGCAGAGGTGCATGGCAACCTGTATGGAACCTCCATCGAAGCAGTGCAGGCCGTCACTCGCCAGGGAAAGGTATGCTTACTTGACATCGACGTGCAAGGCGCCGAATCTGTGCGCCAGTCTGCGCTGGCAGGTACGTGCTCCTTCGTGTTCTTTGCACCGCCGACGGCAGCAGTTCTGGAGCAACGGCTGCGCGGGAGAGGGACTGAAACCGAAGAGAAGATCCAGAAGAGGCTGTCCAATTCCTTGAAGGAGCTGGCAATCTACGAAGCAAATCCCGGAGCGTGGGATCTAACTCTCCAATGGTACAACGAGCAAGTAGAGGATGCATACCAGGAGTTTCGAAGTTTTTTGGCGGGCCAACTTCCGAAAGTTGCATCACCTGAGCAGATCGCCACTGTTCGCAACTCTCCTGCCTTCCAGGGTGGAGCATGTGCCATTCCCTGAGTTGAAGAGGTCGTTGTTTATGTGCAGTTCTTGAGTGGGGTTGCAGTGATGAGACTGAGCCTAGTTGCACGCGTTCCCGGGGCCAGCATATGAGCATCTCAAATCTCAGGTCATCACAGGTCCGAGTGGAGTTGGCAAGTCCACGCTGATCAAGAAGCTGATGGCAGAGTTCCCCGGACAGTTCGGATTTTCAGTCTCACACACGACACGAGAGCCTCGTGCAGGGGAGGAGGCTGGAATAGACTATCACTTCGTGGCACGTGATCAGATGCAGCGAGACATAGAAGCCGGCCTCTTTGTGGAGCACGCAGAGGTGCATGGCAACCTGTATGGAACCTCCATCGAAGCAGTGCAGGCCGTCACTCGCCAGGGAAAGGTATGCTTACTTGACATCGACGTGCAAGGCGCCGAATCTGTGCGCCAGTCTGCGCTGGCAGGTACGTGCTCCTTCGTGTTCTTTGCACCGCCGACGGCAGCAGTTCTGGAGCAACGGCTGCGCGGGAGAGGGACTGAAACCGAAGAGAAGATCCAGAAGAGGCTGTCCAATTCCTTGAAGGAGCTGGCAATCTACGAAGCAAATCCCGGAGCGTGGGATCTAACTCTCCAATGGTACAACGAGCAAGTAGAGGATGCATACCAGGAGTTTCGAAGTTTTTTGGCGGGCCAACTTCCGAAAGTTGCATCACCTGAGCAGATCGCCACTGTTCGCAACTCTCCTGCCTTCCAGGGTGGAGCATGTGCCATTCCCTGAGTTGAAGAGGTCGTTGTTTATGTGCAGTTCTTGAGTGGGGTTGCAGTGATGAGACTGAGCCTAGTTGCACGCGTTCCCGGGGCCAGCATATGAGCATCTCAAATCTCAGGTCATCACAGGTCCGAGTGGAGTTGGCAAGTCCACGCTGATCAAGAAGCTGATGGCAGAGTTCCCCGGACAGTTCGGATTCTCAGTCTCACACACGACACGAGAGCCTCGTGCAGGGGAGGAGGCTGGAATAGACTATCACTTCGTGGCACGTGATCAGATGCAGCGAGACATAGAAGCCGGCCTCTTTGTGGAGCACGCAGAGGTGCATGGCAACCTGTATGGAACCTCCATCGAAGCAGTGCAGGCCGTCACTCGCCAGGGAAAGGTATGCTTACTTGACATCGACGTGCAAGGCGCCGAATCTGTGCGCCAGTCTGCGCTGGCAGGTACGTGCTCCTTCGTGTTCTTTGCACCGCCGACGGCAGCAGTTCTGGAGCAACGGCTGCGCGGGAGAGGGACTGAAACCGAAGAGAAGATCCAGAAGAGGCTGTCCAATTCCTTGAAGGAGCTGGCAATCTACGAAGCAAATCCCGGAGCGTGGGATCTAACTCTCCAATGGTACAACGAGCAAGTAGAGGATGCATACCAGGAGTTTCGAAGTTTTTTGGCGGGCCAACTTCCGAAAGTTGCATCACCTGAGCAGATCGCCACTGTTCGCAACTCTCCTGCCTTCCAGGGTGGAGCATGTGCCATTCCCTGAGTTGAAGAGGTCGTTGTTTATGTGCAGTTCTTGAGTGGGGTTGCAGTGATGAGACTGAGCCTAGTTGCACGCGTTCCCGGGCCAGCATATGAGCATCTCAAATCTCAGGTCATCACAGGTCCGAGTGGAGTTGGCAAGTCCACGCTGATCAAGAAGCTGATGGCAGAGTTCCCCGGACAGTTCGGATTCTCAGTCTCACACACGACACGAGAGCCTCGTGCAGGGGAGGAGGCTGGAATAGACTATCACTTCGTGGCACGTGATCAGATGCAGCGAGACATAGAAGCCGGCCTCTTTGTGGAGCACGCAGAGGTGCACGGCAACCTGTATGGAACCTCCATCGAAGCAGTGCAGGCCGTCACTCGCCAGGGAAAGGTATGCTTACTTGACATCGACGTGCAAGGCGCCGAATCTGTGCGCCAGTCTGCGCTGGCAGGTACGTGCTCCTTCGTGTTCTTTGCACCGCCGACGGCAGCAGTTCTGGAGCAACGGCTGCGCGGGAGAGGGACTGAAACCGAAGAGAAGATCCAGAAGAGGCTGTCCAATTCCTTGAAGGAGCTGGCAATCTACGAAGCAAATCCCGGAGCGTGGGATCTAACTCTCCAATGGTACAACGAGCAAGTAGAGGATGCATACCAGGAGTTTCGAAGTTTTTTGGCGGGCCAACTTCCGAAAGTTGCATCACCTGAGCAGATCGCCACTGTTCGCAACTCTCCTGCCTTCCAGGGTGGAGCATGTGCCATTCCCTGAGTTGAAGAGGTCGTTGTTTATGTGCAGTTCTTGAGTGGGGTTGCAGTGATGAGACTGAGCCTAGTTGCACGCGTTCCCGGGGCCAGCATATGAGCATCTCAAATCTCAGGTCATCACAGGTCCGAGTGGAGTTGGCAAGTCCACGCTGATCAAGAAGCTGATGGCAGAGTTCCCCGGACAGTTCGGATTTTCAGTCTCACACACGACACGAGAGCCTCGTGCAGGGGAGGAGGCTGGAATAGACTATCACTTCGTGGCACGTGATCAGATGCAGCGAGACATAGAAGCCGGCCTCTTTGTGGAGCACGCAGAGGTGCATGGCAACCTGTATGGAACCTCCATCGAAGCAGTGCAGGCCGTCACTCGCCAGGGAAAGGTATGCTTACTTGACATCGACGTGCAAGGCGCCGAATCTGTGCGCCAGTCTGCGCTGGCAGGTACGTGCTCCTTCGTGTTCTTTGCACCGCCGACGGCAGCAGTTCTGGAGCAACGGCTGCGCGGGAGAGGGACTGAAACCGAAGAGAAGATCCAGAAGAGGCTGTCCAATTCCTTGAAGGAGCTGGCAATCTACGAAGCAAATCCCGGAGCGTGGGATCTAACTCTCCAATGGTACAACGAGCAAGTAGAGGATGCATACCAGGAGTTTCGAAGTTTTTTGGCGGGCCAACTTCCGAAAGTTGCATCACCTGAGCAGATCGCCACTGTTCGCAACTCTCCTGCCTTCCAGGGTGGAGCATGTGCCATTCCCTGAGTTGAAGAGGTCGTTGTTTATGTGCAGTTCTTGAGTGGGGTTGCAGTGATGAGACTGAGCCTAGTTGCACGCGTTCCCGGCGCCAGCATATGAGCATCTCAAATCTCAGGTCATCACAGGTCCGAGTGGAGTTGGCAAGTCCACGCTGATCAAGAAGCTGATGGCAGAGTTCCCCGGACAGTTCGGATTCTCAGTCTCACACACGACACGAGAGCCTCGTGCAGGGGAGGAGGCTGGAATAGACTATCACTTCGTGGCACGTGATCAGATGCAGCGAGACATAGAAGCCGGCCTCTTTGTGGAGCACGCAGAGGTGCACGGCAACCTGTATGGAACCTCCATCGAAGCAGTGCAGGCCGTCACTCGCCAGGGAAAGGTATGCTTACTTGACATCGACGTGCAAGGCGCCGAATCTGTGCGCCAGTCTGCGCTGGCAGGTACGTGCTCCTTCGTGTTCTTTGCACCGCCGACGGCAGCAGTTCTGGAGCAACGGCTGCGCGGGAGAGGGACTGAAACCGAAGAGAAGATCCAGAAGAGGCTGTCCAATTCCTTGAAGGAGCTGGCAATCTACGAAGCAAATCCCGGAGCGTGGGATCTAACTCTCCAATGGTACAACGAGCAAGTAGAGGATGCATACCAGGAGTTTCGAAGTTTTTTGGCGGGCCAACTTCCGAAAGTTGCATCACCTGAGCAGATCGCCACTGTTCGCAACTCTCCTGCCTTCCAGGGTGGAGCATGTGCCATTCCCTGAGTTGAAGAGGTCGTTGTTTATGTGCAGTTCTTGAGTGGGGTTGCAGTGATGAGACTGAGCCTAGTTGCACGCGTTCCCGGGGCCAGCATATGAGCATCTCAAATCTCAGGTCATCACAGGTCCGAGTGGAGTTGGCAAGTCCACGCTGATCAAGAAGCTGATGGCAGAGTTCCCCGGACAGTTCGGATTTTCAGTCTCACACACGACACGAGAGCCTCGTGCAGGGGAGGAGGCTGGAATAGACTATCACTTCGTGGCACGTGATCAGATGCAGCGAGACATAGAAGCCGGCCTCTTTGTGGAGCACGCAGAGGTGCATGGCAACCTGTATGGAACCTCCATCGAAGCAGTGCAGGCCGTCACTCGCCAGGGAAAGGTATGCTTACTTGACATCGACGTGCAAGGCGCCGAATCTGTGCGCCAGTCTGCGCTGGCAGGTACGTGCTCCTTCGTGTTCTTTGCACCGCCGACGGCAGCAGTTCTGGAGCAACGGCTGCGCGGGAGAGGGACTGAAACCGAAGAGAAGATCCAGAAGAGGCTGTCCAATTCCTTGAAGGAGCTGGCAATCTACGAAGCAAATCCCGGAGCGTGGGATCTAACTCTCCAATGGTACAACGAGCAAGTAGAGGATGCATACCAGGAGTTTCGAAGTTTTGTGGCGGGCCAACTTGTGAAGAGCTCCGAGCTTTCAGCATCCAGCAGCTTCCGGACAAACGACGTGTGAAGCCATGCGCAGCATTATCCCAAGAAAGGCTTGTAAATGGCCAAGCAGGACGCCTGTGCAGCTAGCACAGCGCGCAGCGACACGACGGCAAAGCCGTGGTCACCTCCGCTTCGTTAACGCCTCGTTAATGGCTGACATGCAAACCACCGCGAAGCGGTGTTTTGCGTTTCGTGGAGTCGAAGGCCTTGCCAAGCAAGACAGAAAATGGCATGGAACAGAAAAAAAGCAAAAGTGGATGTAAAAGTGGACGTAGCAACGACGTGGCAACGACGTAGCATGTTGCACAGGGTGTTGTCGGATACAAGGCTGTGGTAGCTGTTGTGAGCTCGAAGACTCCAGCGGACTCCAGCGGTGATCGCAGCTTCTTTCGCTTCAGACACGCAGAAAGAATTTCACACGGGCTGGCCACAACTCGAAGAGCGCCGTCACAGCGCAAGCGTGTTGCCATGACGTCGTTGCCAGACACAGGAACCAGCGACAAGTTGTTAGTTAATTGAACCGAAACGTGAGAATTGAGCAATCTTTCTTAGGCATGGCGGCATGGCGCTAAGCAACAAAGCAGGATTGTAGGTCAGTCTGACAAAGGATAGTTAACGCCAATGAGCGCCACACACCGTCCCACTGGCAGGGACCTTGCAGTTGCAAGTGCGAGGCAGGAAGACGGGAAGCAAACCATGCCAGCAGACTGAGATTGACCTCATGTTTACGCTACGCAACCATACGCAACCCGCCTCGGCCGGGGCCTGTGGCCGCGGCAGCGGCGATCCCCCCCGCCCCGTCCCCTCGCCTCCCCCCTCCCCCCCCCTATCCCCCCCTCCCGATAAACTGTGGGGAGGGCATCAGGGGTGGGTACCTGCTTTATGCTCCCCAGACTCCGCCCGAGGCCTCGACGCATTTTTCATTTTGAAGGTACACATTGTAACATGTTGCAACATAATTATATTTCAAAGAACATATGCCAGGACAGTTCATTGTGATTGCCTGTTCTATGATTTGTAGAGCGGCAAGTTGCATTCGGCATGGCCAGGTCAGAAGACCTATCTTCTGCCGTTCGTGGCCTGGTGGCAAGTGCTGGATAGTGCTGGGTTTTCTCGTTTGAAGGTGGGACCTCTGACAGTTCTGGGTCAGTGTGGAAGTTTCTATTTGTCATCGTTGAAGACCGCGCCCCTTCAATGCGATTCAAAACTGTTCCAAGCTCCCTCAGATCCAGTTCTCAACTTTGCTGGGAGAGATTCCGATATGGAGGAGTTTAACTGTGATGGGAAGAGGTCTGCAAATGTAATTGAGAGCGGAATTGCAGAGAGCATCAGAGAGCACAAGTTGCACAAGAGCTCAGGTTACCAACTTGGGCTGGTCTTCCTGGGCCTCTCGGGCTTGGCCCAGCAAAGAGCACAGAAATGCACAGAATCAAGAACACAGTGGAAAGAGCACTGTGCATGTTCGCAGATCCGTTCAATGCATTTCCGATATTCAGCTGTGTCGCAGAACTGCACTTCTCAACTCAATCCATTTGTTTCGTACGCGTTTGTTCCGAGGCCTGGCTGGTTAGAGCGATCTCCAGATTACGAGTTTATCATCCAGGCAGAAAGCACTGTGGAACAGGCTTTTCAATCTCGGAAAGACTGGAAAAAGTGCGAAGAAGCGCAGTGCTTCATGAGGCTGGGGAGGTGGCAAAAAGGCTACGACCGCGTGTCCCAGCTCCACCCGTCCCGGCAGGCCGATGGGCCTTTGTATGTCTTTCATTACTCTTAGTCTTAAAAAATAGAAGAATTATTTGACTTTAAACATCCCCACCCTCTTTGGGCACGGGACACTCTGGGGTTGGGCGCTCAGAAACACTCTGGGTTTGGGCTCCAGGGACAATCTGGGGTTGGGCACTGGGGATTCTGCGGCTGGGCACTCCAGGGACACTTTGAAGTGGGCACTCTAGGGACAGTCTGCTGGGGTTGGGCACCCTGGGTTGGGCGAGAACCGGGGCTGAGAAGAGTTGAGTTTAAATTTTTACAGAACAACCCCACACCGAGGGTGGGGAAAAAGCAAGTTCCCTTGAATTGTGGGAAACGTGGGAGAACCTTTGGGAACCTTCGGAAACCTTCGCAAAACCTCGAAACTCCTCGAGCAGGCCATGGCGTGTCCGAAGAGGAGCTTCGAAGCCTGGTGCCAGGCCCGGATTCCAGGACGGCCCTTGTAGACGCATATTTGTATACTTGTGTATACTTATGCATACTTATGTATACATACTTTTGTGGACTTTCGTACACTTATGGTGGACTGATGATGTATGCTTACGTTTCCTTATGTGCACGAACATGAATACATGCTAGAGCCCGGATCCTTAGGGTTTGTTTAGCATTGAGCTTTCGTTTTCGCTTAGCAAGTCCAAGTAGAAAGAGTATATATATATATATGTATTTATTTCTTTCTTTCTTCATAACTGAGGATGGTCGCGCGATTTTCGCGTATAAGCGAAGACTTTGCCATGATGATGATCGGAAATGTTGCATCAATTGCATGGGTTCGCGTTGCAGCGTCAGAAACTAGTGTGTTCATCTTGGCAAATACATGAGCTAAATGTACCGAAAGGCTGCTCTTCCATATTGCAAGGTTCCCGGATGAGGCCCCCAAACTACTCTGGATCCTCATTTGTATTCTGGTCCGGCGCATGCTCGGACTCAGAGCCAGCACACTGCGGAGCGAGCACGTTCACATCCTGGAGGCGTGTTCTTTTCGCCGGCAGCTTTTTTGCCCCTCCCGAGCCCTGCCAGCGCGTCGAGCAGGGGGGGGTAGATTGGTGTAAATCAGACTCTGAAGACTCTGAAGGCCCCTTCAGTTGACACGAAGATGCCTTCTTAAAGTCCACTCCAGGCACGGTGGCGGCAACTCGGGTTGAAGAGCGGACCGCGCTCCGGTTGTCGGAGTCGCTGAGCTGCAGTTTTTGTTCCCCAGTCTCCTATTTTGGGGTTCTAAATTGAAAAAAAAACTCATTTAAGGATTGCCCACATTGCCCACATTCCGAGGACTGTTGGGTTCCTGGGCTCCCTTTAGCCTTTGTCTCCCGTTGTCTCCACTGTTTCTTTGACGTGCCTTTGACTGTTTGGGGTCGGTGGTGTAATTGAGAAGGCTAATTGAGACTCTGAGAGTATTCTGACTGAATATTTGAGAGAGAACATATTGTAAACGGGATCTCAGAGGGATCCTTCAGCTTGTTCTAGCACCGCCTTGGGTGCAAAGCAATATTCTTGTAAGCAGAACTAGGCGACACGACGACACTACGCCGCATTATGCGCCCTGCGGGGCGATTCGATGCGGGTCATGCTTCACACGGTCACACGAAGTTTGCAGCTCAATGTAGTACGTCTAGTATCGTCTAGTATCGTCTAGTATCCCATCCGAGGCCTGTGGACTACGTGTCGGTGGATGTTTGGGAGGCCCCACCTTGGCGACTAATGCCTAGACTCATAGAGTTAACAGAGCGTCTAAGACCGAAGTGGCAAGCGGTGGAGTTCTCAGGAGCGCTTGGGCATCCTGGACCGCAACGCCACAGAACGCCACACGTTCGAGTGTACTGATACATTGCGCTTGTGCTCAGTCCCCCCAAAAAAGTCACCTGTAGTGAGACTGCATGTGACTCTCCGTCTTGATAGCAGTGCAGGATAGCAAGCCCAGCAGACAACACATCGGTCAGTGCCCTCTGGCTCAGCCTGAGCTCAGCCTTGTGAAGCCGCGGATGCCGCATGCGGGATGAGACATCAGCTCTGCGATTCTTAGGTTTCATTCCCTTGGAGCCGCGCTTCAACAAGAGGCGCTGCGCCGCTGCCAACCCTGTGAGTTCCTTAAGAGCCCTGATCTTGAAGGCCTTGCACATGGTCCATTCTCAAAGGTGCCAGTGAGGTTGGTTTCATCACTTGCAGGCGTGCTGAGCAGCAGAGTGACTGCTTGCTCAGTCCAGACGCTGGGCAGGTTTTCACTAAGCACTACGCCGGCTCCCGTGCGGAGCCTTCACGTGGTCAATGCCGCCAGGAGATCCGAAAGTTTGGGCTGCTGTTGCAATGGTGGTCAGTATAGAGCATGTGTGCCCAAGCTGTGTAGCCAATGGAACCGGCACCGTTCGTCCTGTGCCAATATGCAGGGTACAGTACAGCACCCGACGTGGGAGCACGAGAGAAGTCTTATGCCCATTCATGCCCAGTTCTTCGACTGTAGAAGGCCCACGCGGGCCCGTTTCCACCGCACCCTCGGGTTACTGCAACCTTGGCAAAGTCCACTTGCGGTTCAGTGAGGCACTTCTTTCCAAGCATCTCTTAGGTTTGTCTGCGCTGCCCTCGGAAGTAGTAGGTGTTGGCCTGCATCACTGCTTGTGAGCATGTGATCACTGTTGTCATTAATTCGATGTGGGCTGTTTGCTCCTTCGCAGAAGAAGAACACCAGGAATACAAACTAACGACAAGGCTTGGCATCAACAGCCGAAAACGGGACTGGCATCCGTAAAGCGAAGTTGAGAGAAGGCACCATGCATGGTGTCAAAGAGTCAGACATGAGAGAAGGTCACTTGTTGCGGAGAAGAGTCGGAATATGTGGTCGGAAGAGTCGCAGGGCCGATGAGTTGCGCTTGGCGTGGGAGCCGCCTTCAAGCGATGGGGACCTGCCACTGCGTCTTCCGACTGACAGAGCTCGCCTTTACCGTACGTAGGACCTCTATGTATAGTGTGGGGAAATCCTCTTCTGTGTATCAAATGTATAGGCCTATCGATTTATATAAATGCGCCAATAATTGCAATTTCTCTTGATTCTGTACATTCTGTAAATGTTATGAATATTTATGAAGTCTATGAAGTTTTTGTTTGTTCCTTAACGATAAAACGCATACGCATGTAGAAATCCTGAAAAAGTCTGGGTATCCATTGACCTAGAAATCCCCACAAATACAGTGAACAATGTCTATGAAACTTTTCAAACTTAGCCTTATAGATATTTAGGATTTCTGGCCCGCCGGAAACCCATATTGTCTATATATATATATATATATATATATATACATATATATATGGACACACCCCCCCCCCCCCCCCCATGACCTACCCAGTTCTGTTTCCCTCGTAAATACCGTTTAAAACCCGCTCGTGCCCTATGCCGTTTTTTGCTACTCTCAGTGGCTTTCTCTCGACAAAACAGACCCCACACGGACCACAGGACTGGACGCCGAGACAGGCGAGACCAAAAAACCAAAAAAAAACAACTTTTTAAGAGAATGGGGAGGGGATGTTGAAAAAGATGTTTTTTTTGGTTTTGCCTCGTAAAAAGATGGTTTTTCACAGGAAAACCAACTTTTCCCTCATAACAAGATGGTTTTGGCCTGGTCTGCTTCTGGAAAACCATCTTTTTGCGAGGTAAAAGTTGGTTTTTGGCTCCAAAACCATCTTTTACGAGGCAAAACCAAAAAACCAAAAAACCATCTTTTTTAGAGAATGGGGAGGGGATTTTGAAAAAGATGTTTTTTTTGTTTTGCCTCGTAAAAAGATGGTTTTTCATAGAAAAACCAACTTTTCCCACGTAAAAAGATAAAAACCAACTTTTACATAGTAAAAAGATGGTTTGTCATAGAAAAACCAACTTTTCCCCATAGCAACATTTCTGCTCTGATGTATGAGAAGGTGCTGGTAGCTTTGGCCCTGCTCTCGACAAAGGTGCTCGAGCAGCGTCTCCCCGCCATAGCACCAGCCCCTTGCTGCATTTGCAATTGCACCTGCTCGGTGCCTGAAGTGGGGCGTGCTGAGGCCCCCGCTGAGGCCCCAGCTGAGGAGACAGAACAAGGGTTTGGCTGGGACAGATACGAGGCACTGCGTCTACTCAGTGCTTTGTTCAGCGGCCAACTGACGACTGTCTTGGCTTGGGGGCTCTGTAGACTCCGACGGACGGGCAAAGCCAAAGCGGCGCCTCTCCACAGATCGCCGCGTCGGCGCGGAGGGGGAGTGATCGATGGAGATTGGAACGAAGGTGGTGGTGTTCTACAGTGATGATACAGTGTGGCATGAAAGACTGATCCTCTTGCCAGGGGACATAGACGGCTACTACTGGATCTGGACACCCGACAGCGACATCTACGAAGAAAACCTCCAGGGACGGGCCGCCGATGGGCCAGAGAAGGTGAAGGTAGTCCCGGCTGGAGTGCGCACTTTGGCCAATCTGCGTCATGGTGTGTACAGGTTTCGAGATCCTGTCACTGACGACGTTCTGCTTGCTCAAGTCCGGGAAGCGCATCGACAACATGTGTCTGTCTACGGTGCGCAACGTGTGGACAGGTCCCAGATGGTCCATCTTCCAGGTGGAACTTCTCGCTCGCTGGACGAGGTTCTTGACCGACGTCGGAGAAGCGTGAAAGGACCGGCTGGTGGTCACTCAGGAAGGGACTTTGAGCCAACAGGGCCCTCACAATCTTGGCTTTTTTCTGAGCCTCGAGTACCAGCTGGGGCAAAAGACTGTCCCAATGAGGGGCACCGACGTGATGCTGGGCGCCACCGATGGCGTGTTTTTCAGAGATGGCTTTTGGATTCGTGGGGAGCTAGTCGAGGACGCGGTCCGGGATGAATGGCTGGTGGCACGTCGGAGTGAGCTGGGTCTTCTACACCCGGGTGGTCTTCATGGATCCGGAAGCGGTCTTGGGGGTGAGTTCCAACCAGAGGCAGCTGGCACAGGGCTCGAGCAAGAGAAAGAGATGAGAGACCTCCGCATCTTGCCCATCCTGTTTGACTCCGCAGATGAGCGCTGGCGCACCTTGTCCGAAGCCCTCCCACTCTACGAGGAGGTCGAGTTTGACGACTTTCCTTTGCAGGGTCCCCGCACAGTTTACCATGATGTTCGGCAGTTGCGACGGCTTGGAATGTCATGGGTGCAGCACCACGAGTCTTGGCTGAAGAAAAGCGGGGTGAGAGTGACAGATAGGAGCGTCCATGAGCACTCCTCGCTGTGCCGTGTCTTGGATTACATGTCCTCGTACGATCAGCTCAACATTCCATCGCTGGCCTGCGCAGAAGCCTTGAACCGAAGGAGGTCCTTGATTGAGGTGGCGCACCAAGGCAGACCGGAAGCGCCTTCTTCCGAGGGCCGACGAGATCGTGAGGGACATGGCGGACGGCTCTGTGGTGGACCCGGCGCTGACCCAGCACGCGGCAAAGAGACAGGCGAGATCTTGAAGCAGAACCGGCTGGCAGCAGAAGAGAGAAAGCAAGCTGTGCGTCGAGGCGACGGTGGCCAAGGGGACAAGGGAGGCAAGCCAGACAAGCCCGGGAAGGGGCCCGGGAAAGGAGACAAGAGTCAGAGCATGCCCTAGAGTGGGGGCTGGTCAGTTGGGGGAGGACGCCAACCAGCTGGCCGGGAATCCTTTTAGCGTCAATCAGTTTTCCAATGAACCAGTGGGCCGTTTCGGGGACTTGCTACCGCTGCCCGTTCCAGAGGACATTGGTTTTCCAGGCGAGATTGGGGAGCTTCGTTCGAGGAGGTCGCAGCAAAGAGTCGGGGCACGGCGAATGCGTCTTCGGCGAGAGGCTGAGACTGTCCAGGCCCTCAACGAGCTGGGAGGTTTTTCAGATGAGCGGCAATGGCCGGCATTTTGTCGGAACCAGGCCCAGAGTGCTTCTCTTGCACGTATTCGACGGGCGCACCAAAACAGAGCGCCTGCTCCTGAATCCATGACACCGCAGGCAGCGCTCAGGCAGCTGCTGCAGAAGGCCGGGTCCTCCTATGGGGAGGGGCAGCCGGGGCAGGTTGTGAGTTACATCCGAGATCGCCTGTCGCTCCCGCGGGATCAAGCGGAGCCAGTCATGTTGGAAGAGTTGTTGCCGCGCAAGGAGCTTCAAATGTTGATCGACTTTCGGGAGCACATGATGTTGTCCAGTGAGGAGCTTGCCGGGGTCCTAGAGAAGGGCTTGGAAAATGACAAGTACTTTGACCCTTTGCTGGACAGCTGCCCCAGAAAGTACCACGAGCTGATTGCAGACATGTACGGTGCAAAACTACTAGGTTTTACCACGCAGCCCAAGGTACAAGTTGGCCTTTTCTGCGTCAGCAAAAAGGCTGGCAAGCAAAGACTCATTGTGGATGCCAGACGAGCAAATAAGATTTTCAAAAAACCACCATCCACCGTTTTGGGATCTGTTGAGGCATGGGGTCGCCTTGAATGTGAAGAAGATGAGCTTTTCATTGCCCAGGAAGATGTGAAGGATTTTTTCTATAGGTTGCAGATACCGAAGGATCTGGGAGAGTTCTTCGCATTTCCGCCGATTGATGCATGCATGCTAAAGGACGTGCTTGGCTACGTCCCCGATGAGGTGAGAGATCTTGCCGGGTCAGAGGAGGCGCCCATTTTCCCACACATGCGTGTCCTTCCCATGGGTTTCAGTTGGGCTTTTCACCTGGCGCATGAGGCTCACAAAACTCTGGCGTGCCGAACTTTGCCTTCGGCATCTTTGCTGGAAGACAGGCGAGCGGCGCCAGTGATGAGCAAAGCACGTACCAACTCTGCTATGCTCATCTACGCAGACAACAACAATCACTTGGGTGTCACCAGGGATCGTGTCGAGTCTGACCAGGGCAGGGTTCTAGAAGCTCTTCATGAACATGGCCTAGACACTCATGACCACGTTTACTGCACATCTTTGGCAGAGAGCTTGGCAGTCCGCATTGATGGGCTGGGAGGCACAGTTGGACCCACGGCTGCTCGAGACTGGCGGCTAGACAAAGCTTTGGAAGCGTGCCTCTGGAGACCGCGGCTGTCGGGGTCCGAGCTCCAGGTCCTTGTGGGACACATGACAGTGCGCGCCTTGATCAACCGCGGTCTGATGGGCTTGCTCAGGCATTGTTACGTGTTCATCGAGGAGTGCTACGACAGGCGCACCCGGCTTTGGCCTAGTGTGGTTGCCGAGCTGCGCTGGTTCAGAGCACTCATGCCGTTGGCCGTGGCCAACATCTTCAGCAAGTGGAGCGGCACCGTCTTTGCAACTGATGCATGCCTGACAGGATACGCCGTCTGCGCGGCCAACATGGATGCGGAGGAGGTCCGAGGGGTAGGTCAAGAAGACGAGCGCTGGAGATTTTATCGGGGGGAAGGGGAGAAGCTTGCGCCAAGGGCTGCTGCTCTTGATACCTCTGCGGTCTTTAAGGATCCTGTCACAGTGCGCCCCGAGAGCACGGACGCACCTCAAGGCTCAGTAAACATCAACCCCAAATTCCCCGAGGTGCCCAAGGAGTTCCTGGAGGGAGGCCGTTGGCGCATGCTTTGGAATGCGCCTTTCTCCTACAAGGACCCGATTCACATTCTGGAGTGCAGGAGTGTCTTGAGCACGGTGAAGCATGTGTGCAGAGACAGCAATTTGCATGGAAAGAGGTGTCTGATATTAAACGACAACATGGGGGTGGTTTTGGCTCTTGCAAAAGGTCGCTGCTCCAGCTACCCCTCCGGCTGTTGCGCCGAGTAGCCGCTCATGCCTTATGCTCAGGCGTAAGGTTCCAAATCCGCTGGATTCCTTCTGAGAGGAATGTTGCTGACGCGGGCAGTCGCCAGTGGGAACCGCGCGGGCAACAGGATGAGCAAGGACACGGCGGCTGGCGGGAAGCGGGAGGTCCAGATCTTCACGAGAGAGGAGGCCAGAGCAGCCAACAAAAGGATGCGGGGCCCACCTCTGTCAGAAGAGATGTGCACAAATCGCAAGACTCTGAGGTCAGTCTCTCCAGTCAGAGAACGGTGGGGTCGAGCGGCGATGGAGCGGGGTCTTCGCGAGAACCTCAAGCGCAGCGAGAAGAAGCGAGTGCGGGCAAGAAGGAGGCAGCAGAAGCATGGCCAGAGACTCCGGGCCACTCGAGGGGAGAGGTCTCTTTTAGAGCTGGGAAGCATCGCGGAAACGACTCGGAAGGACTACAGCAAGAAGCTGAGCGGGTTCTACGACTTTGCCGCGTTCCACCTGCTCGAGTTGGCCTTAGAGAAAAACCTCGACGAAGCGCTCCTCGAGTACTGCGATTTCCTTTACCTAAACGGCGAGGGTTGCAACCACGGTCAGAAACTCCAGGCGGCCCTGGAGTACGAAAGGCCGGAGATGGCAAGGGAAGGACGTTTGCGTCTGCCCCGGTTCGGGAGGGCGTTGAAAGGGTGGCGCAAAATGTCGCCCCCGCAATGCCGAATGCCAATGGTGGAGTTCCTGAAGAGTGCCATCAGCGGTTTGATGATCCATGCTGGTTTCGGGGAAATGGCCCTGTACAACGAGACGAGCTTCTCAACGTACGCCCGCCCAGGCGAGCTTTTGAAGATGAAGGCTGCGGATTTTGTGCCGGCGAATCGCGCGTATCAACATGCAGTTTTGGTACTGGCTCCCATGGAGCGTGGAGAGGGGACAAAGGCTGGGGTGTACGACGAGACGCTCATCCTGGACGACTCAAGGGCCCCTTGGCTCACCGATGCACTCCAGCTTCAGACAACCAAAGCGCTCAAGCAGGGCGAGGAGGCGAATCTTTGGTCTTTCTCCGCGGCCGAGTACCTTCGTGTGTGGCGGAAGTGCGTGAGCGCGCTAAAGATCGAGGAGATCGCCGTCAGCCCTTACCAGAACAGGCATGGAGGAGCTTCCAGAGACCACCTGTTGAAGTTGAGATCGGTGCAGGCAATTCAGAGACGAGGACGCTGGGCCGTGGACTCCAGCGCTCGGATCTACGACAAGCCAGGCCGCCTACAGCAGATTGTGAACAAGTTCAGCTCGAAGTGGGAGGCCTTTGGAGAGAAGGTCAGGGCGAACTTTCTCCACTACTACCGAAATGGTACGTGCCCGGTTCCTGCAGAACTGCTGAGAGTGTGGAATCGTCTCTGAGCGGCAAGGCTTTTTTGAGTTTGTTTGGGGGCGAGGCCGAGGCGGCTAGAGCCTTCTCCAACTGGGGAGGAATCGCTGCAGTCATCGACTATACTCACTCTCAAACAAATGACCTTAGCAAGCTGTCGCGTTGGAATGTTATCCTCAGCCAGTTGCACCGTTTCGATCTTGTGGGCATAGACCTGCCTTGCAACACATGGAGTCGAGCTAGGCGGGCTCCATGGTGGTCCTCTATGCCGCGAGCTTTGCGCGGCAACAGTGGTGATGAACTTTTTGGCTTGCCTCATCTCGGGGCAAAAGATTTCCAGAAAGTAAGGGATGCCAATCATATGCTGTTCGGAGCAGTTCGCACCATCAAGCGCTGTCTAAAACTGGGCATTCCGGGCTACCTAGAAAACCCGCAGCTCACGCTTGTGGCTCTGTCCGCAGATTCGAAGATTGCTGCAGGACCCTCGAGTGTTCCAGGTACACACTGATCTATGCCAGTTTGACACCCAGTGGAGGAAGAGTACCGCACTTTTGATCTGGTGCGTGCAGCCTTTCGATTTACCAAGGTGCCAAGGTCGGGGAGGTGTCTGCTCTCGAACTCACCGACGGCATCTCCAACTCACCGGCATCTCATGCGGTAAATTTCTTTCTGAACATGCCCAGGTTTATCCACCGAGGTTTGCGAAAACCCTTGTGCAGGTGTTGATGCGCCCTCCCTAACCCGCCCTGTGCCATTCTGTACATGGGGGTGGGAATCTTGAAACGCGAGGGCGTTGGAGCTCACATGTCCGAAGGACAACGCTCCATACATACAGATGGACATGCACGAGCATGCGCGAAAGAGAGAGCATGTGCTTCTGTCTTTGCACTAGGGAGCCCGGGAAGCATGTGGGCACTGTGTGCTTTATTGCTGAAAGGGCGTTTTTCTGCACCTCTTTTCATAGCAACATTTCTGCTCTCCCTCCCATCCCACCCGGGAATCTTGAAACGCGAGGGCGTTGGAGCTCACATGTCCGAAGGACAACGCTCCATACATACAGATGGACATGCACGAGCATGCGCGAAAGAGAGAGCATGTGCTTCTGTCTTTGCACTAGGGAGCCCGGGAAGCAGTTTTTTTTTTGTTTTTTTGGTTTTGCCTCGTAAAAGATGGTTTTTCATAGGAAAACCAACTTTTCCGAGGGAAAAGTTGGTTTTCCTATGCAAAACCATCTTTTTACGAGGCAAAACCAAAAAAAACATCTTTTTCAAAATCCCCTCCCCATTCTCTAAAAAAGATTGTTTTTTTTGGTTTTTTGGTTTTGCCTCGTACCTCTCTCGGGCCAGAACCGTTCAGCTCTACATGTAGCTGTCCAGTGGACGGTTTTGGTTCGAAGCAGGACGTGGTTTCGGTCAGTCTTATATTAGTCTCAGCAATAGCGTTCCTATTCCTGTTACAGTAAAAGGGTTCCTAACCATCTTTATAGGACTTCTTTTCATTTTACTTATATTCTTATGAACTTTCAGAGGTTTCAACGTCAGAGGATTCCTAATACTTTTCAATAGGGTTCTTATGCGTTTCAACAAGGTTCTTAATCATTTTAAAATGGTTCTTTTAATTCCAATAGGGTTCCTCTGAAATTAAGAATCTTTCTGAAAATTCATGTTAGGGCCTATTCATTTTAGTGCGTCTCCAAGTAATTTTAATGGTATTCTTGGAAATTTCAATAGCATTCCTAGTCCCATTAAGTCTGATAGGAGTCACATTAAGTCTAGCAGGAAGCCAAGAAATGTTGAAAAGAAACCACATTGAATTTTGTAGGACTCCTATTGGTTCCTATGAATTTTAATAGGATTCCTCTTCATTTTGGAAGGATTCCTATCAATTCGCAATAGGGTTCTTAGGAATTTTACTGGTGCTCCTAATAAATTCCGATTAACGTCAAAGGGTTCCTAACCATCTTAGTAGGACTCCTCTACCATTTCAGAATATTCTTACGAATTTTCATATTTATTTTCATAGGATTCACATTAATTCCTATTAATTTTAGTAGGATTCCTCTCCATTTTCAAAGGATTCCTTTTAATTTGCAAGAGGGTTCTTATGATATTTAGTGGTGTTGCTTATAAATTCCTATTGATGGTAGGACCCTCTTCATTTGAAAGATTCAACTTAATTTGTAAAACGGTTCTTTTTGAAGTTTAGTGGGGTTCCTCAAAAAAATTGAATAGGATACTAATTCATCATAACAAGAGTAAGAGAAATATTAATAGGATTCCTATTTAGATTTAATGGAATTCCCACATTCCCGTGAATTCAAAAAGGGTCCCTTTTCATTGTCACAGGCTCTCTACTATTCTTCATGGGGGCCCTATTATTTTTCTACATTTCAATAGCATTCCCGTGATGTTTGATACAGTTCCTCTGGCTCAAATATGATTCCAAGCCATTATTCCTATTAATTCAATAAGATTCTTATTGATTTCAATAAGGGTCTTATTCATTTTAATAGGGTTCGTATGAAATTTCATGGGGTTTTCGTTCAATTAGTCGGGTTCTTTGTAAATTCATACCTATGACTAAGTATGGATTTCTTACTCCGACACGGCCTCACGGTAGGTCATGGGGGGGGGGGGGGGGGGTGTGTGAGCATATATATATATACATATAAAATATGTGTATATATATATGGTGAATTTCATCTTTAAAGGTGAAATTTATACATTTGTAACAATCTGGGTTTCCGGCTCCCCAACACGCATAAATCAAAGAAATATGGCTTGTAATATGTGCAAAATGTATAAAGCGCTTAAACGTCAAATTTTTGTTTTTTTCGCTTTATAGGGTTTCGGACACTTGGGTTTGCGCCTAGCGTTTAGGGCATAGGGTTTAGTGCCCTAGCGATTCAGGCATAGGTAGAGAGCCCTGCCCCACATCAAGCGGCTTACATGAAGAGTAAGAGCAACACGATTCTTTTGAGGGACAGTTTGAATGTTTAAATTGGAACTCCGGGTTCCCAAAAAGTTGTCTCACAGCTCAGAAATCGGCACATTACTAGCAAGCTAAACAACTTCAATACTCCGATTGCATATAGGGTCCCCGCCCTACCCCCCCCCCCCCTTCCCCCCCCCCCCCCTTCCCATTTCCCCCCCCCCCCCTTTCCCCCTCCCTTTTTTTTTTTTTTTTTCCCCCCCCCCCTTTTTTTTCCCCCCCCCCCCCCCCCCCCCCCCCCCCCCCCCCCCACCCCCCCCCCCCCCCCCCCCCCCCCCCCCCCCCCCCCCCCCCCCCCCCCCCCCCCCCCCCCCCCCCCCCCCCCCCACCCCCCCCCCCCACCCCCCCTTGCCCCCCCCCCTTCTTCCCCCCCCCCCCCCCTTCCCCCGTGAACCACCAAGCCCGTCTGGTCCCCCAGGTTCAGAGCTGAGAGGAGGCAAGTGGTGGCGGAAGCGGAGGGTCCTGATCCGCCACAGCGCTCAGAATCGGCTTTTTGCCCCGCGTAGGAGGGACAGGTTCTTGCTCCTCAACCACTCCATCCAGTTCCAGAATCGGAGGCTCTTTAATCCTTGAAAAAATGGTGGTGTACGGGAACAAAGCCAGTTCATCTGGATCTTTGGCAGTTCCATGAGCTTCAACCCAGTAACCGCCTGGTAGGTCATCGCACGGACCTAGAAGAGCAGGTTGTGTTCGGTCCACCCATTGGCGACCTTTCTTTGTGCCATCCGGACCCAGTAGTTCCCAGGGACGCCACTTGAACATGTGCCTGAGCGACAAACGGAAGCAGAGCTTTGGGCGATAACCCCAGCTCCCTTTCAGCTTTGTGCCAACGCAACATGGCCCAATGGCGAGCAGCAAGCGCCCAGTACGACGGTCCCAGTCGCGCCTCTTCAAGTAGTGAACGAACGCCGCGTTTAAGTCAGCCAACACATGACTCTGCACGCCCGCTTGTTTGTGGTACGCCAGGATCTCCAGTTGTCCGGTAGATCAGACGAGCTTCACAGAAAGCTCTGAACTTCGCACTGATGAACTCTCCAGCCGCACCAACATTCTCTGGACAGCAGACAGAGTCGTGGACTGTTGTTTGTCCACGACAGGTTCCACCATCACAAAATTCACCATGCGTGCCGGCTGCGTCAGGCGATCTGTCAGTTCCTTCCAAGACTTTTCCGAGGACTGAATTTTTGATACCTCTGCTTCAGGAACTAGTGCAGGCCCCACTGGCTCGAGAACGTCCTCCTCTTCGAAGTTAGCGGCTGCATCGCCCAACCATTCTTCAACTCTAGCGCCAGCATCGGCCACTTGATCATCGTCGGCAGCTTCTTCTTTTGCCTCCTCTTCAGGAGGGCGACCCACATTGGGATCCAGCGTTGGGAATTGGTAAACCCCAATCACAGCACGTCGAGGCTTTTGCTGGTGAGCATCCTTGGAAAATTTGTATGGGCCCGCGAGGTCCAAGGACAACGTATATCCGTCACCGTGTTTTCACCTCAAGTGACGGCGCTCTTTGCCAGCAGATTTGACAATCACGTCGAAAGGGATTACGCCCCCTCAGGCAATGATCACGAAAAGCTCGCTCATCAGCCGTTAGCCTCCGTAACATCCCTCCTTATCCTTAAAACGGATAACCGTAGCCTCCTGCTCAGCGTTGCTTTCTTGCAGCCAACCTGTGACGTATTCGTCTAACCAATCCAGGAGCCCACCGCGCCCATATTGAAGTACGTTCTTCCAGCGTTGAAGCAAACGTTGCTGACCACGGAACGACCGCCCGAACCTTTTCTAAAGATTCCCACAGATCGCCGTCTGAAACCAGTAGCGTAGTAGGTTTGACCAGCGCGTGACCAAGCGCTCCCTGATCAAAGTGTGCGGCGCGCAGTCCATAACGCTCGCAGAAATAACGCTCGCAGAATTGCTTAACTTCTGGCCAAGACCAGAAGGTTGGGATTTTATCCCCCACTTGAGGCTGATCCCCAAGATCTTCAGCACTCAAGACCACCTCTTGATTCTGAGAAACTCTTTTCCTATGAGCTCAGGTCTCCAGGACTGTCCATGTCAAAGAACACAAAGTTGCCATTGATGATGCCAGTTCCACATGTTGCATGCGCTGCCACGTCATATAGGAAGAGCATCTTCAGAAGTAAGTCCCATCCTTTTTGGATGTTTCTTGCCATGACCACGACAGACCATTAACCCCAAGGCGTTCAGGAGTCCAGCGCCGGCGAAGTACTGGTGGACCTCCGTCTTCACCCCTCAACCTTGACACTGTCCTGCACGGCGGCCCGCCAATCACGGCAAACCACTTTCCCTTCAGCCGCAAGATGCAAAAGATACTTCCAGACACTCGGATTGTGTAGGTCTCCGCCTTTCTTCAAATCCAGCTCCAGTACCTCCACGTCTCGGCCGGGAAAATGCCATTGTTGTGAACCTGAAAATAGATGAAGGACCACCTTTTTGGCTCTGGCCGCCCGCTGTCTTTTGTGCCGATTAAAAGGTAGCGCCGCCACCTCTCCATGTGGCAACAGCCCCATCAGCATTTCTTCTGGCGCCGCGTAGTGCCACCTGAGGAACCTCCAGCACGCCTGGACGAATTCCACCTCAGAGGCCTTGCTCCAGCTCCGGGCACAGGGAGAGCACCTTGGCCGAGGTCGATAAAGGGTTTTTAGAAGGGACCTTTCGACTCCCCAGAGCAGGTACGAGATGCGCCCAGCGCTTCGGGGTGGAGCAGGGGTGGAGCAGGGGCCGCCGGAGAAGCGTAAGTACCGCCTTTACGGCCACGTCACTGTACAGGACAACCTTTCACCATGTGTGCCACCTTTAACACTTGCTTTGGTGAGCGCCAAGCCATTTCATCAATTATCTGAAGCGCCGCATCTTTTTCCAAACAAGGGCCCATTCAGATTACGAACGCGAAGTTCTCCCAGAACAGGGTGTGAGGCTGTGCACTTACCGCCAAGCCACTGTACTCTGAGACCAACTAAAGCGCTCGCTTTGCCTATTGGCACGAGTGGATCTACTTGTTCAGGAGTTACCAGGGTTCCGCCTCTGGTAATACACATCTCCCGAGACTCAACTGCTAATGATACCAGCACTTTTTGGCGTGGAAGCTTATTCAACCTTGCCCTTTTCTTGGATTCAGAATCCTGCTTCGCTTCTTGATCACCAGCGCTATGTAACAGCAGCTCAAACTCTGCTTGTAACATCTCAGTCAGTTGCGTCGCAGTTTCAGAGGTTGGGGAGTAGTCTACTCCCAATTTCTCCCGGAAAGTAGCTACTCGAAAGAGGACCGTTGGGTGTTTCGCAAGCAATGTCGAGCGTCCGGTTCGGACGCCCTGAGTTCACGCAGCCGTGATCGCCACTGCGTCCATTGACGCGCCCCTTTTATTGCCTCAGCAATTGAGGTTTGGTTGCGCCAAAAAGTTCAGCATTGTACTGCGCTCGTTTGCGCCACCTGGCTGGTATACCGTCAGCACTTTGTAAAATATCATAGGAAACGATCTCGGTTTGTAACCGATCCGGGATCGCTTGCAACAGCAAAGTCACTGCTCTCTGCTCCAGCAAAACGTGCGCAGCATGAATTAAACCTGGCCCTTCCAGCTCAGACTTGATGCCCTTTCTAGAGGCGACACACTTAACCATTTCGTGTATGCTTGATAGGCTCTGTGACACACACACTGCCACCGCACTCCACTCTTTCGTCTGTCAGCGAAGACAACATTGGTTGAATCGTAACGATCCAGTCACCCAGCGCTGTAGGGTTACCTGGAGTGTATTCTGCCAGTTGTGGCAGACTCAGAACATGCTTCCCCAGAGCCTCCGGACGATCCCTTCCAGGTGATCCTCCCATTGGAGATGCGCGAGGAACCACTGCCCCTTTCGGCAAATCCACACCACCCATGACCTTCGGCAACGATGCAGAACCTGTTCCAGCGGTTGACGGTTTTACTGGAATCTTTTCCATCTCCAGTTTTCCACCGACCATTTTCCACTTGTATGGAACTCCATCCACCGTCGTGAAACCAGCTGCGGTTCCGCCATCTGCGTGCGACGATGTTTCTCTTGCCGACATAAAACCAGGTGGGTGCGCCTTGGTTCCTGCGGGATTTACCCGCCGCTGATGGGATAAAAGGGTTTGAGCTTCCACTCGACCTTTCCGAGATACGACGCTTTGCTGAGCACTGGTCGTGTCCAGGGTCCAGAGGTTGTTCGGGAAGCTTTACTTGCAAGTGCCTCATTGTCGAAATCTCGTGCCGACGGAGCCCTGGCCCTTCGCCAGTATAAGCCATGTCTCCAGAACCAGGTAGAGGATAAGGTAGTGGAGGAAGTGAAAGGAGGTTTCCTCCCCACTGGTAGGTGCGGCATTGGCACTTCTTCCTTAACCACTTTTTGTTCTCCTTCATTTCCCAGTTCCGACAACGGCAGCAAAGAACAGTTCCTTGGTAGGTCATACACCTCCAAGGGTATCATGTCCCCTTCTGGCGTCACAGTCCAAAAGCCTCCTATACCATCAGTGTAAAATTTCTGCCCTGCCGGATACTGCCTTCCAAAACTAACTCCCACCGGCGAGACCAGGTTGCCATCTACCACCCCCGCACTTCTTGGCTGAGAGGCCGAACCAGAAGTGGCAGAGCTATAATTCTTCTTCCACTTTATGCAGCCTGCTTCCAATTTCCTTGGTGTGTAGCAGAAGCTCCTTGATGGCGTGCTTGACCTGTGCCATTTCTAGTAGGGTCAGTAACTCTTGAGTCAGGAATCAGTTCCCATCTTTCCCATCACTCCTGACGAAGGACGATCAGCTGGTTACGGACCTTGTAGCTCACGCGGTTCTGGCAGCGATGGTGGCCTCCTTGGTGCTTCACCACTCCTATCTGTAGCAGTTGCAGGAAGGCTTGACGGCCTTTGTTGTCTCAGCCGAATCTCATCCTGCACCCTGTCACTCCAGAAAGGATTCACAGCCTGTAGCGGAACCACTTCACCACCCGTTTGGGATTGACTTTCAGGTGGCAGCCTTCCAACCTCTCTTCCATCCAGTAGTGCTTGTGCAGCGGGCTCTTGTCGCGCCCTTTCACCCCCGTCACCTGCAGTTCTTCCGCTTCGGCATCATTGGCCTCTGGTGACAGTCCAGATTCAGAACGACGGCGCCGCATATCCATGGCCACAAACAACGGCAGAATTTTTACTTAAACCCAACGGGAGCCTAATTTGGGCTCATAACCTACGGGGGGCAACCAAAGGGGGAACAGGGAAACCAACCAATCACCCCAACAGAAGCCCTGAATTTCACCCTGGACCAACCAACCAAAAACACACACACACACACAGAGACACACACAGAGACACACACAGAGAAACGCACAGAGACACACACACACACACACAGAGACACACAGACACAGAGACACACACAGAGACACAGAGACACAGAGACACAGAGACACACACAGAGACACACGCAGAGACAAACACAGAGACACACACAGAGACACACACACACACAGACACACACAGAGACACGCACAGAGACACACACACAGAGACACACACAGAGACACACACAGAGACACACACACACACACAGAGACACACACACACACACACACAGAGACACACACACACACACAGAGACACACACACACACACAGACACACACACACACAGACACACACACACACACACACAGAGACACACACACACACACACAGAGACACACAGAGACACACACACACACACACGCCCCCACGCGCACGCACGCACGCACAATGATTTTTTTCTTCTGAAAGGCGCATTGCCCATCCTTGGGTCATTGCCCTTTGTGCAACCTTCCTTGAAATACAAGTTCCATCTCCGCATAGGGTTTGGGGTTGGTTTAGGGGAGACTACCTGGGGGGGGGGGGGGGGCTAGAACGCACAGCGCACAACCATATATCGGTCCTGCGCTGTTGTTTTCCAAAGCTGAATTGGTCATCCTATGCCCTAATCAAGTAGAATGCCAATATAACACAATTAGGGGCCACTGTATTATTCAAATCCTCTTCCGCCGACTCCCTGTTACATTGTTTGGAAAAGGCGCGGGACATAAACGTTGCATTGAGAGTCATGTGGTCTAAATCGCACTCCTTGTTTTTCAAGTGAGTGTCAATCTAATTGTCTAGAGTGTTCAACAAGTTCGAAATTATTGAATGTTTTTTAATCGTCGGGAATTAGGGGTGCCCAATGTTGTCTCACGGCTCGGGTTTCGGCGCACCGAAATGGATTTAACATATTGGAAAAAATGTACATACTGGGGCCCATCTTGGGCCCATCTTGGGGGAAAAACCAAACAAGTCCAGGCCTTTCTGTCACTTCTGGGGCCCATCTTGGGCCCATCTTGGGGGGCGGGGCAAACAACTCCAGGCAAACAAGTCCATCACTTTTGGGGCCCATTTTGGGCCCATCTTGGGGGGGAGGGCAAACAAGTCCAGGCGGTTTAGGGGGTAGGGCTGGAAGGGAGGGGGTGGACGGGCTAGCACTTCACGGCAGAGGCCAGGGGCAGGGTAGAAGGTGGCAGGGGTAGGGGACGCAGAGTAGCGCGGTCTGTCACTTCTGGCGCCCATCTTGGGCCCATCTTGGGGGGCGGGGCAAACAAATCCAGGGGCATCCATGCCCGCACGATGATTATGTCCATGTTGCCAGTTTGCTTCCTGGATGCGACCGCTGGGGTTGGTCAACAGACACGATTTCGCTGCGCCTGCCACGCTTCCTGCATTCCCCTGACCTCAGCGCTGCGCCAAAGTTTAGGGCTTAAGCTTTGGACTTGGGGGGTTGCGTTTAGGTTTTAGGGTTTGGAGTTGGGGCTTAAGGTTTGGGGTTTAGGGGTCTACAGGACCACTTTGCTCTCATAATTTTGTAGATGGCACTTGGAAAGGTAGTTGGCCCCAAAAACTGGTCACGAAATCGTGACCAGTTTTCTTCCTGCAGCGCGCGCTGGGGTTTGCTCGCGACATGCCAAACTCGCTGCGCCTGCCACATTATTCTTCATGGGGTCCTTGTGTTTTTTCTTCCGGAGTCTGTTGGGGGTGGTCTTTTTTGCGCGCGCGCGCGCGCCAATGAATAAAGAGCAACAAAATTGTTTAAATGATGTCTCACGTCTCGAATTCCCGTGCTTTAGATATACTGTATTCATGCAATGTCGAAATATCTCTAACAATTGAAGACCTGGATTGATTTGTATCTAAAATTGTTTAAATCCGCCGCCCTATTAGACTATTTGAAGAAGGAATAGGATTGAAACAAACCAAGGAAGAGCCATTCAAGTCTAAACCCTACTCCCGATTCAATTTTTCCAAGAAGGAGGAAGCTGTACGTCGTTTACTTAGGTGACATTCAAATCATTGAAATCTTACTCCAGATTCAGCTGGTTTGTCAGGCACTAAACAACTGTATTGTTATGTTCATTGTTGAAATGTTTTGAATCGTTGGGGAATCCTGCTTCACAATGTTGTCTCACGGCTCGGGTTTCGGCACATGGAAATTTCCTAACAACTTGCAATAGATGAGTTTCATTGTTTTTTGGACAAATCATCCAAGCCCTATGCCCTGTTTAGATAGGGGTTACGACTTACTATGTAAATTTACTCCCGGCAAACATTCTTAACCAAGAAGTTTGCATTAGCTGACGTACTTAAAACTGAGTTAATGTGCTTGAAATACTTTGTTTCTTGCTTTGTTTGGGGTATGTACATCATCGAACAAAGGAGTAGGGTTCAGACATTTTCATTCATGGCCATTTAGATTGTGAAGTCCCACTCCCTACTAACTTACTCAAGTGGGGGGGGGGGGTCACTTGACTTGTCAAATTTAGTAGAGTACTGAAATTGTTTACATTATAAGTCTTTAGGACTTCCGGATTCTCAATGTTGTCTCACGGCTCGGATCTCGGCGCATGAATAGTTCAAGTCGTGAAAGTCATTGCATGATTTTGAATCTTGCGCCCGAATACTTATATAGGTAGGATTTCAGATGATCTCACCACCCAGTGTGCTATTTCAGCGTTTGCAGGTCGGAAGTTGGACTTTGGTTCTTGGTTCAAGGGTTTGTAAATAATGCAGCTGAGCTTTTACTTTTCGTTTGGGTTTTTGGCTTCAACGTTTGTAGAACCTGTTGTTGCTTTTGGTTTAGACCTTCGATCTCAGCGTGTTATGCTTAAATTTGGCGGCTTACTCCCACTTGGTGTGTTTGATTTCTAGGATTATAGACCAGTCGCTGAGGACTTTGCATTTTCTCAGGAGTTATCGAATAACGGCTTCTGAGACGGGAAGTCTGTGCTTTAATGTTGGCGCGTCTTTTGTGTGATTTGTTTCATTCTGTATCTGTATGTAAGATTACCCTCAAAACCCAGGGATTCCCACATTATACGTAAAGGTCCATGGCTCTTCACCAGACCCATCCTGCCCCCCCCCCCCCCACATGAGCTCAGGCGGGTATCGGATCGAGGTTCGCGTGCTTCATGTCATTCAAATACTTGGCAGCTTTTGGCAGAAACAACTCCTCAAGTGCTTCCCATGGTCAGGCGCGCGAGCCTCAATCCGGCGGCCGCATCTCGACCGGGGCACCTGTGGGGTACTTGCCTGATGAGCCGAGGCACTTCGAAGGCTCAAAGGCTTCGAGCAATGGGGAAACTTGAAAACTCGTTCAGGACCGCGAGCGCTCCAGCATCACCGGAGCCCTCCGTCACACTCAAGAACTTGTCTGGCAACACGGTATCTTGGCATATCTTTGCTCAGAGCTTGTCCATGCTTGTTCGACGTCTTCACCATGATGGACCATGATGGTTGTTGATTCTGTGTCATTGAGGTGTACACGATCCGTGTTTGGGCTGTCAACGAGGCCAGCGGGCAAATTGAACATGGGTGTTCCTAAAGCAGTTCCTTTCCGGCCAAAGGTTTGTTAGTTACACTTGCTGTGTTAGCATAAGTCCCGACTCCAGAACACTGCATCGACACAAGCGAGAGCGCTCATGCTGCGTTGCTGTGCAGCTTCGCCCAAATGGCGATTCCTCCGCTGTGCACTTTTGGTGCGCGCAAGGCCCGTCTCAAGCCTCCGTGGCAAACGCATAGGATCTGTGAACGTTCAAAGCGTTCAGGGATGTCACGTCAGGTTTTTCGCAGCTTGGCAATGCACGGGCCGCCTATTTCCCGACCCCCCCGACAAGGGGGGGTGGGCACAGCCTTTTTTCTTGACAGAGGATCCATTGCGCACAGCCTACCTCAACGCACGACAAAGAGGGAAGCAGAAAGAAACATCGGTTTACTAGAAGCTATTTTGCTGCATCCTACCGTTGAAGCTTGTCTGTCTGTGTGTTGCAAGCCTCGGGCCTGAGATAGCAACAAGGAGAAAAAACATGACTGGCAGCTTCTACACCTGTATACGAAAGCACACCCACTCCCGCTGCCAAGACGCTGCTTAAAGCTTGCACACGGCTTCCACTCGCCATCGAGCATGTGTCCATCATCACACCTTGCAAGTGCGAGACATCGTTGCTCGAGAGCGCCGTCCAAGTGTCTCGTCCCAGGCTGGCGCAGGCCCAGCAGCTGAGGCTCGGCAAACAGGACTAACGGACTTATACGGAAGTATGAAGAGTCGCATGGCTTCCGCACATCGCGCACATTCCCCCGCAACTTGGCGAATCCCCGGCCACTTTCGGGTTCTACGGAAGGTCATTGGGCAGACCGGGCCCGTGGCCCCTGGTCTCTGCGGCGAAGCACGCATCGCCGTGGAAGGGGAGGGAGAGCCGGGCACGGCCGGGAGTCTCAGCACGAAGCATGTCTCTGTCAGACCAGATCCGCTACAATCCGCCACAACAGTGACAGAGTCTCAACGCGTTGAGGCGCTTTGTGCGCCCCCTTGCACTCGGAGACTCAGAGACCCCCGCATTTGAGCTGCGCCGTGTGCTGAGGCATTGAGCATCGAGTGGGAGCCCCCGATAGAAAGCGGTGGCGCTGATCTTGTTGCGTACAGGCAACGTGCTTGTGTTGCGGTTTGCTGACCCCGGACACTGCAGATATCTGCAGATTGCAGGATCTGGCTGCGACCGGTCTTCCAGGACAGGGAGCACTCTGCGGAGCACTCCGCGGGGACCGTCTTTTACTAATTGGACATCTCTGTGTCAGGACGGTTTGGGTGGTTTCTTCCCAGCAGATGGGTTCATTGACCTGGGACTCTTCGAGCACAGGCGTTGTTAGGGTGCTTAAGCTGTGATGTGCCAGTGCTGCAAGTGGCTGCTAGTGGCTGCTAGTGGCTGCTAGTGGCTGCTAGTGCGTATGCGCTGCAGCGGCTTAAGCCTGGCGGATCTGGCGAAAGGTCCAGAGGCCCTCGAACACAAAAAGCCCCCGTGAAGTGTGCTGCCTAGAGCTCCTTGCTGCAAGCATCTTACAAAACATCCAGCCAAGCATCTGCCTCTTTGGTCCATTCATATTCTGGACCTTCCTTCTTTGATTCATCCCTGTGTTTCTCATGAAAAGTGGGCTCAGGTTTGACCAGCTGCCTTCCTGCTCCGGATGCCTTTGCAGCGTGGCCGCCATCAACGCCGCAGGTCTGTGTTTTAGCCTGCATCTTTGGGCAGCATTTAACACACCCTTGCTGTCTTGCTGTGCCCTTGCTTCATCTTAGTGAGTTAGTGTATGCGCACGAGCTCCGCAGGCCTGACCGGCTGTGCTTCGGAGGCTCGCAGTGCCTTCCCCTAACCCCTTTGCCAGCGTCTGCCTCCGTCTCTGCTTTTCTCTCCTCTCCCAATGGACCAGGCTCCCGTAGTGTGGGCCAGCAGCATGGACCGGCAGAAGGAGATCTTCGAGCTCGGAGGTGCGTCAAGAGTGAAGAGCCGGCATCAATCTATATGAAATATCTGGATCCTTAGAAGAAGAAAAGAAAACCGAAACATTGAACAAGAGGACGTAGTCACCCGCACCTTCAGAATCTGTTTTGATACTTAGGAACTTGTACCTCGTTAAGAAGATTCACAGAGCAATGCCTTTAGCATCTTATAACGTCTTTCGATGAACTAGCATCACGAATCGTTCCGTTCGCTCCTCCTTGCCAGCCCAAGCCATGGGATTTGCAAGTCGGCGGTCCGAGTGGTGCATCTCGGGGTTTCCTGTCCGCTCCGGTTGCGGATGCGGAAAGCGAGCGCGGGTCGAGGTGAACATGCTGGAGAGCTCCAGCGCTGCCAACCCGTAAACCGTAAACCCGACACCTTAAACCAGCAGCGTAAGAAGAGGGGAGGTGGGAAGAAGAGACAGTTCTTGGTCAATTGTTGTTATAAGCAAAATGTACGCTGCTATAAATGCAGCGAACAACAGGAATACTATTCATATTATTACTGCAAAATACCAATCAAATATTATTACAGGATTCGTCACGTTCTCTGCTTCTTGGCCTGGAGCCGAGGCGAATTCGCGAGTGTGTGTGTGTGTGTGTGTGGCATTGTGTGGCTTGAGCACTTGCTAATACTTGCTATTCTTGTGACTGGCCGCCTTTTTTTCTTGACGTGCGTCGCCGTGCTGCACTGTTCCCGCCCGTGGGCCAAGTATGCGTGCCGTTGTTGGTCGCCGACCGTATCGCAATGCCTAGTTGGAGCGATACTACAAATATATACATTTATAAATATTTAAATATATAAATATATCTATATATATATATAAATATATGGTCACCCCCCCCCCTACGACAGGCCCCGGAATTGTATTTCCAGTCTGTCGAGGAAGGGGGTGGAAGACCAACACTCCAAAATTCCTCGAGTTTCCAAAAATCCCAAAATCCAAAAATTCCAACCCAAGGTTCGGATTTTTGGAAACTTGAGCGGGAGCCTCAAAATCCAAAAATCAAAAATTCCTCGAGTTTCCAAAAATCCAAAATTCCAAAAACTCCAACCCAAGTTTCGGATTTTTTGAAACTCGAGCGGGAGCCTCAAAATCCAAAAAATCCAAAATTCCTCGAGTTTTCAAAAATCCAAAATTCCAAAAACTCCAACCCAAGTTTCGGATTTTTGGAAACTCGAGCGGGAGCCTCAAAATCTAAAATTCGTGCTCCCGCTCGAGTTTCCAAAAATCCAAACCTTGGGGTGGGTTTTTTGGGATTTTTGGATTTTCGGAAACTCGAGCGGGAGCTCGATTTTTGAGGCTCCCGCTCGAGTTTCCAAAAATCCAAACCTTGGGGGGGGTTTTTTGGAATCCAAAATTCCTCGAGTTTCCAACCCAAAATTCCCTCGCCGGAGGATTTCTAAGGAAAGTTTGGATTTTGATTCAGTTGAATTTTAGATTTTGGGGTTTCGAGTATTATTTGGATTTTGATGATTTTGAGTTGAAAAGGGGATGGCCCGTATGGTCCAGAATCTGGAAAACATACAGTGCACTAGGGATAAACACACACGTCCTGCAAGCCAAAGAAGTATCCGTGCTCCGTGCAGTCGTGCAGAGGTTGTCACTTCTGCCTGGAATGCTTACAGGGGGTTCCGCTTGCAAGATTACAGTAAGAGTTCAATCGCACCCTACATCATGAAATGCGCCCTAGAAAAAATCGACATGTCACTTCACCACGGCAAGTCCCTGACGCTCGAGTGGACTGTTCAGGGCCATGTATTGGACCTGAGCCCTATTGCTTTCACAGAACACGTCCAAAATCCCTTTGCCTTATTGAGCAGGCTAGTTAGGAGGAGCACTTGAGACGTTAATGAGGTTCTAGTAGGCTCTACTATCACATCACGAATGGGAGATACAATGTTATAATGTGTTGACGATCAGAAAGCTAAGGCACTTTGTTATCGAAAGGTAAGGGTGTTCATGAATGAGGCACTTCTTGAAAGAGTACACTAACGTCCTTTAGTGGTTCTTCTTGAAAATGCTTGTTCAGCTTCTTTCAAAATCCGCGCAACTTATATATTAACAGATGCAAGCTGCTTATGTTAAATCTCGTGAATGAACGCCTGCGCATAACACGCGCACATGTTTGTGTTAGCGAATTAAAGACATACAGGGTGTTCATATACAGAAAACCTATATTCAACATTTTTCCGAGCACGCAACTTGGTCTCCATTTATAGCCATGTTCATGTTGCGACTAGTTAGGATGTTAATGAAATTCTGATATGGATGCACTCTCGGAAGTGAGATTGCTTAGACAAAGTGCAAAATACACTTGGACTAACCCCGAATGCGACTCCCTAATCCAACAATCCAAGCTTGTTTTTGGATGTTTGGGTTTTCGGGTTTTTGGCTTTTCTGATCTGTGTTGCTTTTCCGGATTCTCCGCACACGTGGCACCAAGCCCATATTTCATATTGAGTACAATATAGAGGGAATGCATCCGAGTAGACACTGCATACAGGAGCCTTCACATGTAGAGGTTGGTCCATTGGGGGGGACCATACAAACATATATATATATATATATATGCTCACCCCCCCCATGATCTAGGTCGAAAGGCCTTTCGGGCCCATCGAAGCGAGATTTAAACCTAAGTCGGAATGAAAATTAAAAGGCCACTGGCCTCATTCGTAGTAATTTTTTTTTAGAAATCTAAATTTGCCAATTAAAAGCCGCACCCTATGAAATCCTCTTCTGGGGCCTGCCTGTCCGTAACAAAATCTCACAAGAGCTTTATATGCAGAGGTTACAGCCTCAGAAATCCTCATCTGGGTTTCCTGCCTATTTTATTGAGAAAATGCTTCTACATAAGAAGCCCACACCCTACGAAAAGAATTCTATACTTAAAGGCCACATCCTATGAAATCCTCTTCTGGGCCCTCTTAATGAAATTTCAGTAGACTTGTGTCTGATAAAGCCACAGCTTCGTTCGTAATTAACCCAAGTAAAAAAACATATTAAGAGGCCCAGCCCCAAGACATCCTCTTCTAAGCCTCATTGATTAATACCTATTTAGAACATTTTTGTTTTTCCCACACCCTGCGAAATCTTTCGCTGGCCCCATTCGTAATGAAACGCAATTTGATTTCATATTGTAAGCCCACACCCTAAGAAATCCTCTTCTGGGCTTCGTTCGTAATTGAACCCAAGTAAAGCAAGTGTGTATTCAGAGGCCAACCCCAGGACATCCTCCTCGCAATGAAACCGAGTTAGAATTCTATATTGCAGACCATACCCTATGAAATCCCTTTCTGGCCCCTATTTGTAATGAAGATTAATTAGAATTTTATTTTCGATTTGCCAAGATGCTTGTATTAAAAAAAGCCACACCATTCTGGGGCCTGTTCGTAACAGAATCTCGTAAGAAGTTTATAATGCTAGGTAAGAAGCCCACACCCTAAGAAGTTCTGACCTAGGCTAGGTTCGTATGTAACTCTTGGACAGAAATTTATATCATGAGCCCCCATTCGTATTTGAATGTACTTACAATTCCATATTTAACCGCTAGACCCTATGAAATCCTCTTCTGGTGCCTATTAGTGAAATGTCAATAGACTTGTATATGATAAAGCCATAGCTTCGTTAGTAAATTAAACCCAAGTCAAACAAACAAATTAAGAGGCCCCGCCACAAGACATCCTCTTCTAAGCTTCATTGGTTAATACCTATTTGGAATTCTATTTTGCAGACCACACCCTATGAAATTCTCCCCTGGCCTCGCTTCATACTACAATGTTATTTGAGGTTTGTATTAAAACGCCACACCCTAAGAAATCCTCATCTGGACTCGTTTGGAATACCACTTAAATTAATTTTTAAGTTTAGAGGCCACACCCCTTTGGACAGAATTTAAAAGGCCACACCCTAAGACCTGTGTATGCTAAAGCCACAGCTTCGTTCGTAAAACCAAACCAAGTAAAACAATTAAGAGGCCACGCCCTTCTAAGCCTCATTCGTTACTACCTCTTTGGAATTTTATTTTACCGACCACACCCTGTGAAAGTCTCCTCTGGCCCCGCTTCGTAATGAAATGTAATTTGAGGTTTGCACTAAAACACCACACCCTAAGAAATCCTCAACTGGACTTCCTTTGTGATTCCACTTAAATAGACATTTAAATTAAGAGGCCACACCCCAAGACATCCTCTTCGAAGCCCCACTCTTTTTTAAGTCCAATTAGACTTTTGAATTGCAGGTCCACATCCTCAAAAGAACCACACCCTAAGAAACCCTCTCCATTTCTTTTTTTTATTACTTTTCATATTAAGACGCCACATCCCAAGACATCCTCTTCTAAGCCTCATTCGTAATTAAATCTAATGGAACTTTACATGTTAACGCCACGCCCTGCATACCGAATAGGCTGAATTGAAAAAAAAAAAAACGAATGGTGGGTGTGTTTGTGTGCTTTTCTCTGTGTGTGTGCAAGGCAGTCACATTAGCAGAAACAACGTATAACAATACACATTCTTTATACAAGAAAAGCATTTTTTTGCAAAATTTGCTTTAAAAAAAAACCCAAAAATCCAAAAATCCAAAAACTCAAAACCATGGAGCCGGGAGGCCGCCTTTTTTGGATTTTGTGGTTTTCTCGAGGTTTTTTGGTTTTTTTTGGAAAAATCCATCCAAAAAGGCATGGTTTTTTTTTTGGATTTTACTTGCTCCTGGCCTCAAAAACCTAAAACACATGGTTGTTTTTTGAATTTTGAGTGAAAATCCAAAAAAAACCATGTGTTTTTTTAGTTTCTGAGACCAGGAGCACCTGAAATCCAAAAAAACACGAGGGTTTTTGTGGATTTTCACTCAAAATCCAAAAAAAACCATGTGTTTTTTAGGTTTTTGAGGCCAGGAGCAAGTAAAATCCAAAAAAGCCATTGTTTTTTTTTGGATTTTTCCAAAAAAACCAAAAAAAACCTCGAGAAAACCAAAAAATCCAAAAAAGGCGGCCTCCCGGCTCCATGGTTTTGAATTTTTGGATTTTTGGATTTGTGTCAAAATTTGCGGATTCTGCAAAAAAGAAGTGTTTTTTGCATACAATTCTGTGTTTATCAGCCTGTCCTATGCAAATAATTCATAGACATGTTTACCAAATTGCATTTTCCTGTGTTTTTGGTGTTTTTTTATGTGGTGATGTGGAAGTAGTGCGAAACACACGCGTTTTTCACTATTTACAGGTTTTCTCGCATAGGACTAGACGTGCAAAAACAGGACATCGCCTAGCATAGCCAGCATGTCATTTTAATCGGTATTTACGAGGGTTTTTATAGGGACAAAGCAAAACCTAGATCATGGGGGGGGGGGGGGTTGACCATATCTATATATATGGTACCCATAGCCCTTGCCTTTTCTTCAGGGGATGCCACCCTGGAGTTCAGGGTTGAGGCCTGGACTTCGTGGAAAATGTTGCGAGGCCTTAACAACAATCCATTTTTTTTTGTATATGAGGCCTGGATTTCTCGTCAGGGTTAGAAATGTCTTGGAAATTCTGGAAAATGTTGGCCCCGCCAACTTTTTCCGCGAATTCTTCTCCGGATTTCGGGAGAAGTTGGAAACTTTGGAAAAGGCCTGGGTTTCTTCTCGTCATGGCTTGAAATTCGTGGGAAAAGTTGGCAGGGCCACATTTTCCGAAAACACCACGCTTTCTTGTGACTATGAGGTCTTGATTTCCCGTCGTGAAAATTTCGTTGACAGTTTGGAAGAGGTTGGCCCTGCCAACTTTTTCCAAGATTTATTCGCCGGATTTCGTGGAAAGTTTGGCAGGGCCAACATTGTCCACGCTTTTTTACTATGAGGATTTTGATGTGCGGTCAGGGTCGGAAATGTCTTGGACATTTTGCACAAATTCGTTTTTGTTGCTTGTGATGCCTGAATTTTCGTCATGGTTTGAAATTCGTGGAAAAAGTTGTCAATGTTTTTCCAATGTTTCCTGGTTTTTGTTGACTGTGAGGCCTGGAATTCCGCTCATGGTTTGAAATTTCGTGGAAATCCACGAACATGTTGGCCCTGCCAACTTCTTTCCACGAAATTCGCCGATCATGTGTGAAACATTTTTGGACATCGGGTGTGAGCTTTTCACAACAAACTCTAATTTGGTGTAATTGCAAATGAGGCCCAGGAGATGATATCTTGGGGTGTGGGATTTTGAAATACAATTTCTGCTTCAAGCTAGTTCTGAACGAAACCCAGTTGGTAATTTCTTAGGGTGTTGCCGTTGCATGAGGTACGAAAGAAGCCCAGATGAGGATTTCCAAGACCGTGGCCTTTCAATATGAAACGTTAGTGATTTTAAGTGCGAACGAGGCTTAGAACAGGATGTCTTGTCCGGACAAGGATCTCCAGCATCTGGCCTTTTTTTCCTTGCGAATAGATTAGGTTTGATTTTGAAATTAGGTTTTATGACTCACGAAGCCGAAATCAGCATTTCTTCTGACTTCAGAATTCGAAATTCGAATTAAATTCCTCAGAGGATCTCATGGGCATGGCCTTGTGATGTCAAAGTCCAACTAGGTTTACTTTCGATTGAGGCTTACAAGAGGATGTCTTGGAGTGTGCCCTCTCTCAACAAAGTTCTCATTTCATGGAATGAAGAACGAAGCCTAGATAAGGATTTCTTCAGGTGCGGCTTTGTAATATAGCGGTCTCATGAAGCTTACGTCGATGCATTCGGTACGGCGTCCTGATTGCCTATTGTTGCTGACAGTCGATAGCCAACATACATCCTTGCACGTTAAAGTATTGGCTCAAGAGTCAAGATCCCTGGCTTGCATTGGGTGTGGCGAACTGCGCACCCACACCACGAACAAGTTACACAAGTAAGTTGCAAACCAAGCAGAGGCCCTTCGAAATTTAATGGTCTTCATGAGTTCCGTGCCAAAGCTGTCGTGGAGCCGGCACGCTGCAAACTTGCATTACGTGGGCACGCCTCAAACAGACATTGGTTCAAAACATGTTCAAATCAAAAAGGTAGGCGAGGGGGGGGGGGGGGGTTAGCCCCCCCCCCCCCCGTTTATATATATATAATATATATATATATATGCCCCCTCTCCCTGCTTTTCGTGAGGATGGCCACTCCAGCACGACCACTCCACCATTTCACCATTTCAGCATTTCACCAATTGATTTGGCCCCATGGTCAGGCCGTTTCACCATTTCACTTTTTCACCATTCCACCATTTCACCATGTCACCATTTCACCATTTCACCATTTCACCAAGTGGATTTTGGCCCTACAAGGGGCCTGACCATGGGGCCACCTCAAACTAAAAGAACAAGACAATTTTCTAAACTGGGATGGTGCAGAATTTCCAGCATGTCACCTTAATTTATTGTTTTTAGGGGCAGAGAATAACAACCACTGTGATTTCATCCAGTATTATAGCAGGTGAACTGGTAGAAGACTTGTGTCACTGTATGTATTGTCAGCATGGTTTAACAAAGAAACCATACTTCACAGCAACTTAACAAAAAGGATGTATGGCACACGAAATTCAACAAACAGCGGACGAACAAACGAGCTTCCAAAAGCTTTACAAGAAACTTAAGTGCCCTTACGTTATTTATGGTGACGTTGAGTGTTTAACAACGCCATCAACTGATGGAATTAAGGGCACTTACGTGAACGAAAGTGAACCTAAGTGTCCGAAGGCGACTTACATGAACGAAAGTGAACCTAAGTGTCCGAAGGGGACTTGCGTGAACGAAAGTGACCTTGACCTAAGTTCGTACAGGGGACTTTCCAACATCATCCACCATGCGGTTTTATGTTACATGTTGTTAATTGCGTAACAAACAAAGCAACGTCTTAACACCTTATTTATACAGAGGTGAAGATTATTGGGATAGATGTTGATCAACCATTAACAAAATGCAAACAGAGACTAAGGACAAGATGAAGGAAGAAAAAGGGTTGGTTGGACAGAGAAGCAAAACTAAAGTCACGACCACGGCCACTTTACAGGACAATATAGAGGTGCCGCGCACAACAAGTGTAATTTAGTCTTTCAAATACATTGAAATCCCAGTGTTTTTCAGAACCTTAAATGGTGATGCTCACTTACTAATATCACACATGGAGAAGGTTTATGAACTAGTCTGTGGTTGATACACTTTATCTCGTTACAGGTGTGTAAACAAGTACAAAAACCGTGGAACTTTTGCAGAAATGTAGGGGGGAAGCTACTCAGCCCATATATATATATATATGTGCCTACACTCATGTCTGCTTAGGCTTTTGCTCGCACAGTTGTACCTTTCGTCACGGGGCTGAGGAGAGTTGGGAAGCTGTCCTTAGGTGTTTGATTGAGAGTGTGGCAGGTCCAGGTTCTGCCACAGAATTGGCAGCCAGACGTTGTGCATACTCAGGCTTGAGTTTTGCCACTCAACAATTTGGAAATGCCAACCATTTGTTCGTTGTCCACCAAGTCAGCTACAACTAGAAGACAGGAACATGCTTTCATGTGGCCGTCTTAACATTCTAATCCTCTATTGCCACATGGTTTTCCAACCACTGGGCTAATATACTCTTCAACAATGTGAACCTGCATGTGGACCTTAATACAAGACTTCACAGGGCGTACAACCAAGCTTGTCAAAGGCTCCTCGGCATCTCCCGCGTCTCGGATTTCCCGCAGCTCCGGCCGTTCCCCGACGACGGTGCCAACGCTGCCGATGGTTGCGCCGACAAATCCGGCAATGGCGGCTGAGGAGGCACCGCGGATTCGCCACGAGGAGGCGCTGGATCCCTCTTTCAAGTGCTCCGATCCCCCGTGAAAAGAATGAAAAGGCAGGTTGGCCAAAAACCCTTACCCCCTACACTAACAGTCACTAACATCCTTCCCAATTCTGTCGTTTGCTTCACAACTTGAGCTACGTAATTGACTCTCAACTCGCAGACGGTTCTCCTGTCGCTGGCGACAGGAGAGTGTTTCAGTGATGAAGATTCGCGGGGTGCGGATTCTTGTCCTCATCTTTGGCAGGTGCCATCCCGATGCCGACCCTCAGGAGCTGGGCACACGTTCTTAAGCCACAACCCTTCGAATTCGCACTTGAAGTTTTAGGGCCTCCACAACCCTCTCAGGCCTGAGGCATTTGAGCCATGGTTTTTATTTGATGGTGTTTTTAATGGAAATCCATTTCCTTCCGCGGAACCCTTCCGCGGACCCTCCGCGCCTCGAAAGGTAGCTTCCGCGGGGCATGTTTTTAGAGCTTCCTTCCGCGGACCCTTCCGCGGAGCCATTCTCGCGTGAATTCGTGCAGTTCCTTCCGCGCAGTACGTTTGTAGTCTTAGGCACGTGTCCCATGAAGTTCCGGAACGACTGTCGATGTTGAAACCGAACAAGCACATGGTGTAGGTTAGTCTGCGGCCCGCACCACGTAGAAGAAATGACAGAACCGCACATGAAAACAATGAAATCTGTAGACGACACTGTGTGCAGGGTTCGTCGTTTTGCTGCTGCTGAACGGAGAACTACGTCGTCATGCCGAAGATGGTGTTTCACAAGCAAGGCTACACGAAGCGGAAGCCTTCTACTCCAGAATGGACCCCATCCTTCCGCGGAGCTTCCGCGGATTTCCCGCACCCACCTCCCATCCAAACACCATTGCGCTAGACGAGGTTTGCGGGGCTGGTAGGTGGTTGTTTCTTGGTTCGTGGTACTTTTGGAGCGTAGCCCAAAAGCCTAAACCCTAAACCGGCCAGGCGCCAGGGACCGATGCTCAGCGGCTGTTTGGGGTTGAAAGGTTCATAGGTTATGCTGAAGCGAGCTTCTGCGGGAAGATGCTTCCGCCAAACCTTCCACGTGCTTCCACGGCCACAGCCCGGAGCTCATTCTGAGCACAAACCCGAAATAGATTTCCGTACTAAAGTAACTTTCAAGAAGCGCCTAAAAAACCGCAGCTCATTTGCATCCGAGTTTTCTTTTCGGCAGCAAAGGCTTGTGAATACAAAGAGCACCCCAAACAAGCTTACTAAAGCGAATCGGGGGCTACCTATCACGAAATTTGTTTGGGACCTCATTTTGTAAGGAAACCCAGAAGGTGTTAGATGGAGCTGGCTCCACCATTTCAGCAAGAAGCCTGCTAAAACCAAAAAGGCAAATACGAGCGAACTACCCCAGTGTCCTTTGCCAGACTTGTCCTTGGCTTAGAGGTCTCCCTTCTCTTGCCCTAAGTCTCCAGCTTTTCCAGAGGCCCTCGAGGCGAAGCCTTCACCGGTGTAATGGGGTGTACTCCGCCTTTGAGAAGGAGATCCGAAGAGCCTGAGAAGAGCCTTCGAGAGCCTTCTCTCTCCCCTTTGCGCCACATTGCGCCACATCTTCAGAGCCACCCTTCGGGCCCTTCGGGCTCGGCTGCCCTTCGGCTGCCCTTCGAAAGATCGCCAAACACGGCATCGCACGGACCACACCACCGGTGGCTGTGACCCCACCTTCAGAAAAATGGCGATGCACGTTCTCATGGTACATCGGCATGGCCCTATTGCGTTCTTTTAGGCGCTTGGTTGAAGTGCATTTGCAGAGGACACTATGACCTTGCGCGGATGGGGCTGAAGAGGCAAATTCAGACTGTGCGGAAGGGTCAGCGGAAGGCATACGGTTTTTCTGTGAAATTCTTCGCAAACTACGTTAGCCCATGGGAATTCAATAGCTACTTCGGAATTATATTGCTCACCACGCCGGCAACCGTAAGAATCGTGCCCCAAGCCCTTGCGGAGAGCGGAACTCGGCGGAAAGAAGCTCTGCGGAAGGCTTTGCCGGTCGCTTGTAAGCCCACACAGAGCCAGAGCCCGTGCCTCTCCCTGCGGTTGGACATCATACTCAGGTGACTCAGGCTGATTTTCAATTCTGCGGTGAGAAGGCGGAGCCGCAGAATGCGGAATACGTCGCGGAAGGGTGCGCCGAAGGGTGAATAGAATGAATGTGGATTCGTGTTTGAGAAATTCTGAAAAGAACGCCGCTCAGCTGGAAGTTGCTTACCTTGCTCCGCGGCTCTGCCCTGCGCCGTGTTAGTTCGAAATGGCGCTCTTCCGCCTCCTACCTACGTTGTGCTCTTGGGATCGTTGATTGGGGGGGTGCTTGTGGAGAGTGGCCAATTGAAGTGCTCTTGGGATCTTAGGGGGCATCTGGCAGTGGAGCGGCTTGGAGTGCTCTCACCAGCAGACTCAGGAATAAACTCGAGCAAACGAACACTAAACAGGCAGTTGTGCACGTGGAAGATAAGCTGTTGGTAACAAGCCCAATGTAAAAAGATAGGGAGCAGGGCATAAACGGGTTTTCCTGCAGTTGCGTTTGAGACGGACAACTGTTTCAGTCAGGAGGGGCCAACGTGGTGGACGAAGTCAGAAAGGCGAGCGCGCAGTGTGGATCCAAGACGTGGTTCATGTTACATGTTTCCATGGAACATTGCATTCCGGCGTTCCATTTCATATCGATGTGAGCCACTCTGGTCTACTTGCCACTTAAATTTACCGGTGTTGGGGTTTAGAGTTTAGAGTTCGTGGGGCTCACCATCGAAGTCCCAGTCCCAAACCCATCCAATTCCGAAAAACCTTCAGCATCTTTAAGCCCTGACTTTTTCGAGGAGCTCCAAAGGACGGCTGCCAACACACTCACAAGCTGTCAGCTCGCAAATGTGCTCCAAGGAAGATGCCCAGCTGGAGCATCTCTGCCCGGGGATCGTTGACAGCTGGTACTGCGACAAGGGAAAAAAGGGCCAAAGTGGCCAAAGACACATTGCCAATTTGACCGCTAGCGCGAGGCTGCAGACGTGTGGGCTGTGGGGGTGGCCAAAGAGGGCCCGCTGTGGCCGGCCCAAACGCCAGGCCTCCGGCCTTGGTGGATGGTTCTGTCGTGCTAGTGTCAGAGGAAGGCTGACACCAAGTGACCCAAGCGGGGAAAGGATCGAAGGGATATCGCGCACACCAACATCTAGCTGTCACCGGAGACTTCCAACGACGTGCAGCCGCTGCCCGTGTAACCCGACCTATTGCGTGCTGTAGAGGTTGCTTCTGTTTTTGTTGTTTGTCCTTGTTCCATTTTGTCAGCCACCATACTGAGAACTTGGCGCTCGTTCTGCAACGGCGCGAGAAACAATTAATGTGCAAAATTTGTCCAACTTGTGTTTGTTTTTTGTTGCTTTGAATGCTCTTCGACACCGAAGCGGTAACAAAGCAAGGTGGAGGCAACTACCCGCACTTGCCTTCTGCGAGAGTGTCAGCACGTGCTTGCTAAAGCTCTCATCCCACCAATTGACATAATTCTGAAAGTTGCACAAGGATGTATCTGGTAGGCAGACGGACGTTTTTGGCGGGACTACTATTCGGTAGCTGCCGGTAGCTGGTGCATACGAAGTCAAGTCTGTTGCGCACAAGCAACACTGGAAGAAGAGCCAGTGAGTGAAACCTGTTCAATCGATAAAAGCCTGGCTCAATGGTTACGGCGGCTTATTGGCAAGAGCCATGTGGAAAGACCTCTTCGCGCGTGATTCCATCGCTACGTGCTGTTACGGTTCAAGGGTAGATATGCTAACGACACCCTGACACCCTGTGTGCCGCGGCATGCGTTCTGGCAACATGCGCATGGCTTCGATGTTGGCTGCCTGGGCTTGGCACGTCGATGGGGAGGTCGCGGAGGCTGCGCAACCTGCGCCACTTCGCTCACTTCAGCAACTGGCGCGTTGGCAGGAGGAATGGCATGCAACGGCAGAGGCCGAAGCCAGGCAAGCCATGCGGAGCGGCCAAGCAAATTCAGCGCAGGAGCTCGGCACAGACACACGGGGCTGCATTGCTTCGTGTTGCTGTGAGATCTGGGAATTTGCATGTCCTGGCGGTGATTAGTGAGTGCAGTGGTCTTGGTCCAGCTTGTTGCTTACAATCGTGTGTCCCTTCTTGGGAACGACTGCTTATGTTGACGTAACATAACAGCATTCGTTTTGCCGTGTTGCGCTTCTTCTTTCGAGCTTCGGCCCGATGGTAAGACTCTGGAGCTTTGGGTCACGTTGCGCGCCGTGCCTGATAATGGTGAACGCCGCGAACGCCGCGGAGTCAGAGGTCAACGAGCTGACGGGCTCTTGACCACCTCTTCGCGGCCATCGCCCGCCGTTGAATACGTATGGAATCGATATTTGACTCCTGCGTATTCTTTGTTCGCTGCAACTCACTTACCTTTACTTGGCTCCGAAAAGGACTGAAAATCATTGAAAATCTCCGGCATTGACTATTTATTCCCTGTAATAGGATCTCACAGTAAGTTTCCTTTTCTGGTCCCCGATTTCCCTCCATTCTTGTTTCGTTCTCACAGTTTGCTTTTCTGGGCTCCCGATTATGTTTTCCTCAAGTCTCGGGTGTTTTACACGTCCCGGGCTCACAAATTTTTGTTCCTCATTTTTCCCTGTAGCCTTCACAGTTTGCTTTTTCTTGGCTCCCTATTTGCATTTTCCTCAATGCTCGGGTAAGTCTCCTTCTACGGGCTAGATTTGTTCCTCAAGCCTTGGGCGGTTTAGGATTTCCCGTAGCCTTCAGCATTTCCACATTTTTTGTGCCGCCAATCTTGTGTCCATAAATCTTAGGGCTTCTTTCTTTTTTGCATTTTGGGTGTTTTTGGCTCACGTAATGGGAAAGTAGTCTTCCTGGAGGGCCCAGACCCAAAAACATATCTTTAAATCAACGGGTTTTAGTACTCAGATCCGGGGCCAACAAGGCCTGAAGGTTCTAGGCACAGCGCTCGGCACGGACAAGTTCTTTGCTGCCTTCACACCACACACTGCTAGCCTACCACGCCTTCGACTCGGAGCTGTGCAACGCGTCTGCTTCTCCAAAACAGGACAGCCATTCGCCGTAACTCTTGACACCTCTGGGCATCCACTTGCCTGCTGCTCCTGGCTGGTCCTTTTGCCGAATTTGCCGGTCGTGTCTACACCTCCCCACGCGCCCGAGCTGCCTCTCGATTGGGCTGCGTACCGTGTTCTCCTGCCTTCCTGCCTCTTGATGCTGATATATGCTGCCGCGTACCGATCTGACGCATTGGGTGATCACCGGGCAGCCTGCCCACGCGCCGCGCGCTGGGCTCATCCGCTGTCGGGGGAGCGTCACAACTTCAAGTTGCGCAGCGTTCATGCGGAGATATAGGACGGGACTTCCAGTAGTTAGTAAGCCTTGCGGGCAGGCATGCGGTGCGTCTGTACGACAGTGATCAGACAATTCAGGCACGAAGCTTACAGGTAGTAGTAATACTACGCCTGCTAGACCAATAACAGTACTATTCGTACTCCGGGTACACCGAAGCCTCATAATGTGACCACTGTGAGAAGCAACACGTCGCGCCCAAAAAGAGCTGCGCTGTGGACCGCTGCGCGTGCAGGACGTGGCAGGTATGCGAATTGTCGAGCACTCTGCCAGCCTTTAAGACCAAAATGCGGGCAGGAGTGACCCGGTCAGCTTTGTTTCGGCAAGTGACCCAAAGTGTGGCCCTGGCGTGATTTCAAGCACGTACGCTGTCACGAGCGACCCGCGAATGCGCGGGCACAAGATGTGTGTGTGTGTGTGTGTGTGTGTGTGTGTGTGTGTGTGCGCGTGTGCGTGCGCGTGCGCGTGCGCGCGCGCGTGCGCGTGCGCGTGCGCGTGTGCGTGCGCGTGTGCGCGTGCAGCCGTGCGTACGCGTGCGGCAGTGCGCGTGCGAGCGCGCGCGTAAGCTGTGTGCGTGGCGCTGTGCGGGTGCGGGTGCGGGGCGAAGTGCGCGCGCGAGCGCGTGCAACGTCGTGGTGGTGGGTGGTGGTTGGTGGGTGGGTGGGTGTGTGTGTGTGTGTGTGTGTGTGTGTGTGTGTGGTGTGTGTGTGTGTGTGTGTGGTGCCGTGTGTTGCGTGTGCGTGTGCTGTGCGTGTGCGTGTGCGTGTGCGTGTGCGTGTGCGTGAGTGGTGTTGGTTGTGTGCGTCGTGCGTGCGTGTGTTGCGTGTGCGTGTGCGTGTGCGTGTGCGTGGCGGTGCGCGTGCGTGTGCGTGTGCATGTGTGCATGTGTGCATGTGTGCATGTGTGCATGTGTGCATGTGTGCATGTGTGCATGTGTGCATGTGTGCATGTGTGTGTGTGTGTGTGTGTGTGTGTGCGCGTGTTTGTGCGTGCGTGGGGCGTGCGTGCGTGCGTACGTGCGTGCGTGCGTGGCCGGCTGGGTGGGAGGGCAGGTGGGTGGGTGGGTGTGTGTGTGTGTGTTGTGTGTGTGGGTGTGTGTGTGTGTGTGTGTGTTTGTTGCAGTGTGTGTGTGTGTGTGTGTATGTGTGTGCGAAGGAACCGTTTTTTCCATCAAATCGCAGCATTGACGCGAAGTGAAAGTGAATAAGAGTGATCTGATGCGCACTCCTGATTCCAGTGACCACTCCTGACTCCTGATTCCAGTGACCATTCCTGATCTCACAGACAGCATACAACAATAAGACCTTTTATCAAGTTACCTAGAATCAAGCTTTTCTTTTTGGTTATGCGGCGCAACAACTCGTGAGCCGCAGCAGTTGATCCAATTTTGTCTTTTTGTTGGTCTAGTAAAAATCAAGGCTAAGCAACTCAACCCTTTTACGGGCATTTGCGTGTGGGAAACCTGAGTCTCAAAATGTAAGTAAGTAAGTACGTTGCACTTTCAGGAGCCGTTCTTTTTTCCGCAAGGAAGTACATACTCACAGTCAGCAGGGGCGTGTGGCATCCATGTCCTTGCAACGAAGCTGTGGACATGGATGGGAAGGGGAACTTGGCCAGTTCCCTGTACCTGCTTTATATATCTGCTTGTGACACCATCATAGGCATGGTTTTCATCCTATGATGATCGTCGCTGTGTTCGCCCGAATTTCACCCCTGATGAAAAAGCGGCTTTGTTGATCGGTGCCTTGGACTGCAACACAGACCTGAATAGTAAACTGAGCCTATTGAGAGATGCACTGAACATTTTGATTTTGAAGATTCTGATCTCCCGGATGGAGTGCATTCATTGACGTGTCAGTCCCCCGAGACTGTTCGGTGTCAAGTGTGAATTGGGCATGGTCTTCCCTCTTGGGCGCCATAACCGGTGCACCTGGGACACCTTGCGCAGCGGCGCCAGCCTGCGCAGCGACCGGGGAGTGACCTGAGCTTGTGGCACCTGGGACACCTTGCGCAACGGCGCCAGCCTGTGCTGGGACCGAGAAGTGACGTGAGCCTGTGCCACCTGGGACACCTTGCGCAACTGCACCAGCCTGTGCTGGGACCGAGAGCCTGTGGCACCTGGGACTCCTTGCGCCACGGCACCAGCCTGTGCTGGGACCGAGAAGTGACCTGAGCCTGTGGCACCTGGGACTCCTTGCGCCACGGCACCCGCCTGCGCAGTGACCGGGAAGTGAGACCTGAACCTGTGGCACCTGGGACACCTTGCGCAACGGCACCAGCCTGCGCAGCGACCGGGAAGTGACCTGAGCCTGTGGCACGCGCAACGGCACCGGCTTGCGCTGGGAACGGGAAGTGACCTGAACGCGGAACCTGGGACACCTTGCGCAACGGCACCAGCCTGTGCTGGGACCGAGAAGTGACCTGAGCCTGTGGCACCTGGGACACCTTGCGCAACGGCACCAGCCTGCGCTACCGAGAAGTGACCGGAGCCTGCGGAACCTGGGACACCTTTTGCGCAATGGCACCGACCTACGCTGCGACCAGAGCCTGTGCCACCTGGGACACCTTGCGCAACGGCACCAGCCTGCACAGCGTCGGGGAAGTGACCTGAGCCTGTGGCACCTGGGCACCTTGCACAACGGCACCGACTTGCGCTGGGAACGGGAAGTGACCTGAACCTGCGGAACCTGGGACACCTTGCGCAACGGCGCCAGCCTGCACTTCGACCGGGGAGTGGCCTGAACCTGCGGAACCTGGAACACCCTGCACAACGGCACCAGCGCTGCGACCGGGAAGCGACCTGAGCCTGCGCAACGGCACCAGCCTGCGCAGCGACCGGGAAGTGACCTGAGCCTGTATATGGGACACCTTGCGCAACGGCACCAGCCTGCGCTGCGACCCGGAATTGACCTGAATTTGCGGAACCTGGGACACCTTGCGCAACGGCGAGCTGATGTCTCGACGAAGTCGCCTCAAAGCACATTTCGTGGTGTTGCTGTAGCGCCAGAAAAGCTGCACATGCCGGCGAAACATAGTCAGGATCGTTGGTCACTGAATGGCACCCGCGAAAGGCTAAAACGGCTTCGGAGTCATGAAACGGCCTGCCTGCTTCTCGCAAGCAAACAAACAGGCCTAGCCAGGGGGCGACTCGTCTGTCTTTTCCCCTTGTTCGCTTTTCCTGGGGCGGTGCGCTCCCTTGCATCGTTCGCTGCTTTTGCTGCCGACTCGGATGCATCCTTGAGGACTGTGTTCAAGGCCCTTGTCAGGCATTGCTGACGCGCCTCGAAGGCTTTGGTCTCCCTGTCTACGTCCATGCGTACTTCGCTCTCTGCTTTTGCGGCTTCTGCCACCTCGTCCTCTGTCAGGTCGATGATGCCTTCCGGAGTCTCGCCAGTGGTTGCAGCGGCAAGTTGCGCCGAAACCGAGGCGAGCTTGGATGCCCATTGCGTCTCTACCTGCGCAAAGTAACCCTTGAGATGTCCTTCGGGGCACAATGCCTGACGCCTGATGGCTTGAAGAGAGCCCCGGAGAAAACAAGGCCCGCAAAACCAACCACACATCAGACACTAACTGTAGTTTTTGTTTTGTTTTTCATTCGTAAACCTTCAACGTAGGAATGAAGCACAAATCAAATCGCAGCATTGACGCGAAGTGAAAGTGAATAAGAGTGATCTGATGCGCACTCCTGATTCCAGTGACCACTCCTGACTCCTGATTCCAGTGACCATTCCTGATCTCACAGACAGCATACAACAATAAGACCTTTTATCAAGTTACCTAGAATCAAGCTTTTCTTTTTGGTTATGCGGCGCAACAACTCGTGAGCCGCAGCAGTTGATCCAATTTTGTCTTTTTGTTGGTCTCGTAAAAAACAAGGCTAAGCAACTCAACCCTTTTACGGGCATTTGTGTGTGGGAAACCTGAGTCTCAAAATGTAAGTAAGTAAGTACGTTGCACTTTCAGGAGCCGTTCTTTTTTCCGCAAGGAAGTACATACTCACAGTCAGCAGGGGCGTGTGGCATCCATGTCCTTGCAACGAAGCTGTGGACATGGATGGGAAGGGGAACTTGGCCAGTTCCCTGTACCTGCTTTATACATCTGCTTGTGACACCATCATAGGCATGGTTTTCATCCTATGATGATCGTCGCTGTGTTCGCCCGAATTTCACCCCTGATGAAAAAGCGGCTTTGTTGATCGGTGCCTTGGACTGCAACACAGACCTGAATAGTAAACTGAGCCTATTGAGAGATGCACTGAACATTTTGAGTTTTCTGATCTCCCGGATGGAGTGCATTCAGTGACGTGACAGTCCCCCGAGACTGTTCGGTGTCAAGTGTGAATTGGGCATGGTCTTCCCTCTTGGGCGCCATAGCCGCGGGACATAAAGAGCCCGTATCCCTTGAGATGTCCTTCGGGGCAATGCCTGACACCTGATGGCTTGAAGAGAGCCCCGGAGAAAACAAGGCCCGCAAAACCAACCTCACATCAGACACTAACTGTAGTTTTTTGTTTTGTTTTTCATTCGTAAACCTTCAGCGTAGGAATGAAGCGCAAATCAAATCGCAGCACTGACGCGAAGTGAGAGTGAATAAGAGTCATCTGATGCGCACTCCTGATTCCAGTGACCACTCCTGACTCCTGATTCCATGGCTTAACGGATTGCATTGGTGGATTGCCCAAACTATAGGTTATCAGCCGTAGGCTCTACCGAGTCCTCTGGTTACTCTGACAAACGGTGGTGTGTGGGAGACAGCCCTGAGCTGGTCCCCACAGAAGTGGCAACCGGGATCTGACGATATGTATCCTGAGGGCTTATCGCAGCCTGCTCCTGAGCAAGTTGGTCTGAACGGTGCCCTGGAAGAGGGCGCAGCAGGCACTAATGTGTTCGAGCCAAACGCCCGAACTCCTTTCGCGGGCCGCACCGTTCGCGCCACAGTTGCAACAGAACTTTCAGCACAATATCATGGTCGGTGAATCTCCGGAACAAACCAGGTTGCTACTAGGAGAACTTGAAACCGAAGCAGAAAACAGACACCAGAGGTTCCGCCAAGCCGCCGAACACGCTCATGATCAAAGAATCGCTAATGTTGAAGAGGGAGCCAATCGGCAGCACGAGGAGATCGTTGCACAGCTCGAATCAGAGATCGCTACACAACGATACCAGTTTATCGAAGCCAACCAACATCTCGCGTCGGAGCTGCGGCAACAACACCAAATCATCGCTTTCCAAACGGAACATTTTCCAGCGTTACTTTGCAGATCACGCAACTTCGGACAACTTTAATCGAAGAAGCCGAGGAGAACAAAACACAAACCCTCAACGAGGTGGGAGAGTGGTTTGGTAGGGAACATGATCAAGCAA
>CAJNDS010000087.1:36735-83503 GCA_905221605.1 Symbiodinium natans | reverse complement strand
TGCGTGCGCGTGTGCGTGTGCGTGTGCGTGTGCGTGTGCGTGTGGGTGTGCGTGGGCGTGTGCGTGTGGGTGTGGGTGTGGGTGTGGGTGTGGGTGTGTGTGTGTGTTTGTTTGTTTGTTTGTGTGTGTGTGTGAAATTATAATCACACTTTTCCTCCCCAGATGAGCCCTACTCATGATCTGCCACTTTGGTGGCTCAAGCACAACTTTGCCCAGAGAGAAAAGGCCGAGGCATCATAGGAACTTTGAGTGTTGAGGTTGGCTGAGGTTGCACGATCACTTTAGGGTTGTTTGTGTAGACTTTGGCTACCTCGCAATTTCGCATGGTAGCGGAGCTGAAAGCTCTAGGACTTTGGTAGAATGGCAGCTTTAGGAGAAGATGGTGACTTTGCAGGAAAGCTTAGGCTTCCTCTCCCAGACAACTTTTCCGGTCAGCCTGCAGACTGGGAAGAATGGTCGTGGAACTTTAAAGCGTACATTTCGATGTTCGAAGCAGGCGCAGTGACTTTGCTCGACAATGCCGAAGCTTTGACAACCGAGTTCACAGATGCACACCTTGAAGTAACTTTGGACACAGGTGATGTGGATGTTGATGCAACGCGTAGTCGTGTACTTTTCAGTCGCAAGTTGCATTATCTACTTTCTCAGCTTGTGAAGGATTCGGCGAAACTTGTCGTTCGTCAGAACGTCGGGTCGAATGGCTTTGAGACCTGGAGAAGACTTTTCAACAAGTTTGCCTTGCCTGATGCAACCAGGTCGACAGCTTTGCTCACGCAACTTTTGGATTTCAGGTTTGGTCCAAACACGTTTGAGCAGGACTTTAACGTTTGGGAAACAATCAAGGTGAAGTACGAGAAACAGGCAGGTCAAGCTTTGCCAGATGGTGTTTTGGTAGCTACTTTGCTGAACAAGACAACAGGAGCTTTGCAGCAGCATCTTCGCTTGAACGCCAAAACTTTGCAAACGTATGAGCAGGTTCGCGAGGTCATCTTGGAGTACTACAGGTCTAGACTTTTGGTGAATCCGTTAGCGCAGACCTCTGCCTCGACCACTTTCGCAGGAGGCGGACAAGCGCCCATGGACATTGGGTATCTAGGAAAGGGCAAAGGAAAGAAAGGAAAAGGAAAAGGAAAGGGCAAAGGAAAGAAAGGAAAAGGAAAGGACTTTGGTCCCATGAAAGGCAAAGGAAAAGGCAAGAAAGGCCCCCACTGGAACTTTTTCGGAAGTTTGAAAGGAAAGAGCAAAGGCAAAGGAAAGAACTTTGGTTCGTCGTCGGGTGCTTCGGCATCGTCGAGTGCCTTGTGCTGGACATGTGGTAAGTCAGGTCACTTTGCTAGCAAGTGTCCGCTGAACAGAGTGAATGCTGTTGAGGGAGAAGAGAGTGAACTTTACGGTCTCCAGGAAGAAGAGTCTTACTTTGGTGAGGCCCCTTGGGACGACTGGTCTGAGTGGACAGTCGGAGCACTTTTCGATGAGAGTTGGGAGTCATGGGATGACTCACTTTGGGATTCCTCGTGGGATTCCTGGGACTGGTATTCGTATCAGGACTTTGCAGGTTGGAATGAGTGGTGGCCTGAAGCCACCTCCTCAAAGGAGACTTTGTCACCGCAACAGCCTCAGAAGCCTAAGGAAGAGTCAACTTTGCAGCATGGAGCTCAGCAGGCTCCAGTTTCAGCTGTCACTGTGACAGCCCCTCCAGGACTTTCCAAGGCAGCGCCCAAACCTAAGGCCAAGAGCTCACTTTCCCCGAGCTCTTTCTTGATGTCGGCACTCGTGCTTGGCAACTTTGGTGTTGGTCAGTCGTTTGGTTTTGAAGGCATGTTGACTGGTGATGTTGACTTTTCGTATGGCGAGAAGCGTGCGACCTTTTCGTCGGTTGGCATGGCGCCGTTGGAAACCTTTTCGCTGAATCGAAACGACTCGGTGCCTCAGAAACTTTTCAGTGTGTACGATCTTGGAGTGTCGAACCTGAACACGACATTCCGGGATCATGCTTTGGAGGAACATTTGGTTGCAGCCACCTTTGACGAGAATGAGCCCTGGATACTTTTTGATTCAGGAGCAGCGACCCATTGCTGTCCTCAGGACTTTGCTTCGGAGTGGCCGCTTTTGCCACTTTCAGGGAAGCCACCGCCTTTGAGATCCATTTCGGGTCAACCCTTGACGGTTTACGGTAGAAGGCTTGTGAAGCTTGACTTTGACGGTCAGCCTTGCTTTCTTCACTTTTACGTATGCGACGTACCGTACTGTGTGGTTTCGGTTGGAAGACTTTTGAGACAAGGCTTTCAAGTGACGATGACAAGAGAGTCTCAGGTACTTTCAACCCCTGATGGAAACCAAGTTCCAATAATCAGACAAGGGTCACTTTTGTTCCTTCGGCCTACTTTGGGAGCTTTCAACAAGGATGAGTTTGTTGAAGTTTGCAACCTTCTTCACGACTCCAATGAACAAGGTACTTTGATTGCTCCAACCCAGTTTAACCCCGTTTACTACAATGCTGATCGCTGGGAACTTTCGGGTAACACCCTCACAAGAATACACAAAAGATCTAGAGCGACTTTCTTTTCTCCTGAAGGGACGAAAGATAGGCCAGTTGAGCTCGAGTCCTTAGCTGATGAGCGTGTCACTTACCTTACGTACGAAGATGGCAGAAAAGAAACTTTGCATGATAACTGGCGAACGTCTAAAGATCCCAAAGGGAAGTCTTCTGGACGCTTTGTTGGTCGTACTGTCTTTAAACTTTCCTCCAAATCCACGGGTCGTAGACTCGCTGGCAAGCAGTCAACTTTTCCCCAACCTGTTCCAAAAGCCCTCGCACAACCGCAAGACACTTTAGCAGAAAAGCCTAAACCACCAAAGGACCATTCCGCAGAGGACACTTTCCGTCTGCGTTTGGCGCAGGCCGCTTCGGGCACTTTGCCTGACTTCCAGAAGGCCCTGGTGGAACAGCTTTCGGAGAAGGACCCTGCAACTGGAGAAGCCTTCACGCACGACCGTTGGCTGAACTTTCAGTTGTTTTGGGTTCGTGTTCACTACGTGTCTCGGAACACCTTGTATGTGCCAGAAGACCCGCACTTTGAAGAAGAGTTGGGCAATGCGCGCATGACTTTGATCATGCGTCCTGATGCAGAGCCAACGTGGCACTTTGACTTGTGGCGCAAATACGGCACGCAGGAAGTGACGCAAGACTTTGTTGGCGCTACTTGTTTTGAGAAGTTGCCACTTGAAGCCTTTGAAGCAGAGCCAGCTCAGCCAGAGTACTTGGCTCAGAGGCCGAAGGGCTTGAAGCAGCCCGGCGAGCCAACTTTAACAGAAAGGCTGGAGCATGAGCTCACTCACTTGCCGTTCAAGCCGTGGTGTGAAATTTGTTTGAAAGCTAAGAGCAGGCAGGCTCACAGTAAGAAACTTTCGTTGAGACAGCCCGTCCTGCAGATGGACTTTAGCTTTCTTTCAGATAAGCCTGGTGAGGAACAGGTCACCATACTTAACGTTGTCGATGTTCTCTCGAACATGGCACTTTCAGTGGTGATTCCCACAAAGGCTCGCACACCGTACTCCCATGCAGAGTTGAGACGCTTTGTTCTAGAAACCGGACGTACTTTCGGAATCTTGCAATGCGACCCAGAGCCAGCTTTGAAAGCCATCGCGGAAGCTGTAACAGGCGAAGTCGGTGGACTTTCCTTGCGGAGTACCCCGACAGGCTGGAAGCAAGCTCAGGGTTCCGTTGGAAACATGCAAGCAACTTTGTATGGACAGATCAAGGCTTTGCGGCTTGAGCTTTTGCAGCGTTACCAAGTTGATCTGTCGGTTCACTCAGCGCTTTTCACTTGGCTTGTGCGCCACGCGCAGTGGCTTGTCAACCGTTACCTTTGCAACGCTGCTGGCACTACTGCTTTTGAGAGACGCTGGGGAAAGCGGTACAACGGCTTCATATGCCGCTTTGGAGAGACCGTACTTTTCCGAAAACAGCGTGTCAACAAAGGCAAGCCGGCTTTTGAGCGTGGCGTTTGGCTTGGAAAAGACACAGAGTCGGAGCAACACTTTGTCGCTGACTCTCGCGGGGTTTACAAGACGCGTTCCTTGAAACGCCTCCCCCCCACCCAGCAGTCAGACGTGGCACTTTTGCAGTCGGTTACCGCGCGTCCTTGGGACCCGACCGGTGCAAAGGTGGAAACGGACTCCTTCATCTTTCCGATGCAGCAGTCCGAGGAGGCGACAAACCTAGCTTTGCCACCGTCTGGGCAACTTTCTGGTCCTCCTGAAAAAGGCAATGACGTGCCAAACTATGAACTTTCAGACCCAGAGTTGGAAGAAGCTTTGGGCTTAGATGGCACAGAGCCTGTTCCGGCTCGTGACGATCTTTCGGACCTTCCGGAAGATTACTTTTCTGATGTAGAGCAAGAACCGCCCTTGCCTCCGCCTGAGTTTGAGCCTCCACGCTTGACTTTGGATGAGCAAACTGCAAATGCAGCGCAAGCAAGGTCGAGTACAGACGCAGCTTTGCCTCAGCCCCCTGGTTCGAGGCCGCGACTTTCTGACGAGTCGCCCGCGTCACCGACCAAGCGTAGCACAGAGACTTTTGACGTTGGAACGACTAAGGTGCAGAGGATCAACGCGGTGACTTTCTACAGCGGTAGGAAGCGCACACCCAAGCCACTTTGCTACCTTCGTGTTGCTGCAGTCACAACCAAGAACGACCTTGAAGTTCCTGTAGCAATAAACCAGGATGAAAGAGAACTTTTGCTGATGAAGACCCTGGAAAACCCGTACTTGTGGTATGAAACCGAGTTTCCGCTCGTTGAAGAAGTAGAAGGGATGAAAAAGGAGATGAAGTCTATGACGACTTTCGATGTTTTCGAAGAAGTTCACTACAAGGACATTCCCCAAGCACTTTTAGACAAGGTCATTTCGACGCGGTGGGTTAAGGTCCGCAAGTCCGACGGCACTGTGCGCTGTCGACTTGTAGTTCGAGGCTACACGCAAGAAGTCAATGACAAGGATGAGACTTTCGCCTCGACGCCTTCGCTCACCACCTTGAAGCTTTTGCTTACTTTGGCTGTAGCCAGAGGATGGCACATAGCAGTGGGTGACATTTCCACAGCTTTCTTGCACGCTGCTGTGGATGATGACTTTTACGTCATACCCCCGCTCGAGTTTTACCCAGATGGCTGCACGCTTTGGAAGTTGAAGAAGGCGCTTTATGGTCTTAAGCACTCTCCAAAGCTTTGGCAAGAGCACTTTGCGTCAGTCATGAAGAAGAATGGCTTTCGCAGGGTCAAGTCAGACCCAAACCTTTATGTGCATGAGACCAAGCAACTTTACGTGCTTGCTTATGTTGACGACCTCATGTTCTTTGGTTCAAAGCCAGATGTCGAACTTTCGGTTGCGGATTTGCAGAAAGACCTGTTGTTGAAGATGACAGGCACTTTGGACGAAGGTCAATCGGTGACTTTCCTTGGCCGTGAGCTTCAAAGAACGAACGACGCCATACTTGTTGGCATGAACCCTGCGTACATTGATCGTATGCTTGAGACGGCGGGACTTTCAGGTTGTAAGCCAGTCCTTGCTCCGGGCACAGACACTTTGCGAAAGCAGTTGAATGTTGAGCCTCTGGACGCGGAAGCGCACAAGCGCTACCGGCGCATCGTAGGCCAACTTTTGTGGCTTTCGAGTGTACGCCCAGACATCATGTATGCAGTAAAGGAGCTCAGTCGAGGACTTTCAGCCCCGACCTCAGAGCATGAAGCCAAGGCCAAGCACCTTTTGAAATACCTTGCTGGTACGAAGAACTTCTCGCAACGTCTCCAACCTACCCTACAACTTTCCCCACAACACAAAGCCATAGACATCAACGTTTACGTGGATTCCGATTGGGCTGGCTGCGCAGACAGTCGTAGATCCACTTCGGGTGTGTCACTTTTCATGTTGGGTGCGAACATTTTGTCGCACAGTAGGACGCAAGCCACGGTAGCACTTTCGAGTGGAGAAGCCGAGCTGTACGCGATAGGCTCAGGAACCGCTGATGCACTTTTCCTGAAGTCTCTGATCGAGGAGGCGAAACTTTTCCCGAAAGCAAACCTTTGTATCTGGACCGACTCCAACGTTGGTAAAAGCATAGTTTCGCGCTTTGGGGCATCCCGTAAGACGAAGCACGTGGAGCTTCGCTTTCTTTACGTTCAAGAACTTGTTGCCTCAGGTATGGTGCGTGTAAAGAAAGTGTTGGGAACTTTGAACCCAGCTGATATCTTGACGAAGTATGTTCCCAAAGAAACTTTGCACAGGCATCTGCCTACTTTTGGTTTTCCACTTTGAGAAAGACAGAAAGAAGAGAGAGTGTGAGAGGAGAGAAACACGTACTTTTGCGGACATGTCACTCTTGGTGTGTGTGTACAGTCATGTCACTTTTCATGTCTTCCATGTCACTTGTGCTGTCTTGTGCGGACATGTCACTTTTGCAGACATGTACTTTGCAGTGCTGTGCAGTGCAGACGTGTACTTTGCAGTCATGTTCAGTCATGTCACTTTCGAGCGCATCCGGCGCACTCGGCTCGCGTACGCGCGCGCAACCTTTTTCCGTTTTCCAGGCACGAAACCTTCGCCGCCACGCGCGAACGCGCGCACTTTCTCCACGCGAACTCGCGCTGTTCAGGCGCATTTTAACTTTAGTCTTTTAATGTACATAAATTCGACCCCAGCCAACTTTGACCTTGCGGGGTGTTCGGGGTTTCTTTGGCGTTTGTGGTTTACTTTGCCTCGCGCCCCTCTGGTGCTTCTCTCGAAACACTTTGATGCTCTTGTGCGCCCGCGCGCCATGGCACTTTAAAGGTGTGAGACGTCCAGAGACAGTTCTCGCAACTTTGCACGCGGTGGAGCCGCGCAGCAGACTTTGAGGCGATGGATCGCTTTACACCAGCTCAGAGCCGTGACGTGGACTTTAGCACGTATCGCACGTGGCTGAGTCTGCAGCTGGTTCTTGAAACCTTGTGGAATGGGTTGCAGAAGGAGCAACTTTATCTGCCACTTTCATCGCCGGCGGAAATGTTTCAGAAGCTTTATCCTTTGATCCAGTATGCGGCCACTTTGGGACTTTATACACCTCCTGAGTTGGAGGTGCTGCAGAGGACTTTTGTGGGGTTCTGGACACCGGAACGCCCCACTTTTCGGCAGGATTGGGTTCCTTTTCAGCTGTGGCTTACTCTACCTACAGGACTTTGGTTGACGGTTGCATCTGCAGCTCAGAGGTCAGGAAACTTTGTCTTGCCATCTGCAGCAATGGTGGGAACTATGGTGGATTGCCTGAACCTCACTTTGTCTCCGAGATCGTCACTTTTATTTTGGTCATTTGGACTGTCTATCTCCTTGCAACAGGGACTTGATCGTGTGACTTTTATGCCAGGAGAGCAGTTGATCACGATTGGAGTCCGACTTTTGCTACAAGACTTTACTCGGTTAATCACCATCAATGGAAATCGTCTATGGAATAGGCGATATGTGGATTACTTTCTCAAAGTTCAGAGCCTGAACTTTATGTGGGAGCCTACTTGCCGAACGATTGTCACTTTGTTGCACCGCATTCACCCGTACGAGCTTTGTGACAATCTCAACACCTACTTTGACAGGCCTGACTGCAGGCACTCACGCCTTATGCACCTCCCACTTTTATCTCGGCTGTACCAAGAGCTCTCAAACTTTCCAGACGAGGGCGTTGCGCCGATGCACTTGGATATCCCCACTTTGCGTCGTGGCTCCAGGATGTGAAGGAATGTGCCACTTTTCGAGTCGCTGCATTTCGATATGCCGACTTTGGGCACTTTGGTATTTCAGACAGCCAGAATCGCTGCACTTTGGGCCGATTCATAATACCTTTCGCAAGCACCACAACTTTGAAGAGCACAGCGATCTTTTTAACAGCCACTTTGAAGATGGCAGCTTTTGCGAATCAGCTGATTCCCCCGACTTTCGAGTAAAACATTTCTTCGAACTTTGTTTGCTGATATTGTGGTTCGTACTTTGAAGCGGGTGTGTGATTGAGTGTGGACGAAAGTTAAAGCAACTTTAGTCCAAGGAGGCGTGTGAAATTATAATCACACTTTTCCTCCCCAGATGAGCCCTACTCATGATCTGCCACTTTGGTGGCTCAAGCACAACTTTGCCCAGAGAGAAAAGGCCGAGGCATCATAGGAACTTTGAGTGTTGAGGTTGGCTGAGGTTGCACGATCACTTTAGGGTTGTTTGTGTAGACTTTGGCTACCTCGCAATTTCGCAGTGTGTGTGTGTTGTTTTGTGTTGTTGTGTGGGCGCATGCTGTAGTGCGCGGGTGCGTGCGCGGCGCGTGCGCGTGCGCGTGCGCGCGCGCGTGCACGTGCGCGTGCGCGTGCACGTGCGCCTGCGCCTGCGCCTGCGCGTGTGCGTGTTCGTGTGCGTGCTGGGGCGTGCGTGGATATCTGTGTGTGTGTGTTTGTGTGAGTGTGTGATATGGGTGTGTGTGCGCGTGAGCAAGCGCTTGCGCGCTTTCGCGCGTGCGTGTGCATGCGTGCGCGGGCGTTCGCGGGCGGGCGCGTGGGGAGGAGCCTCCCGGAATCACCGTTTGGGTAGGAGACTGAGCCCTGCGGCCAAAGCTTCACCGTCCTTGATGCGCCCTTCGGCTGCGACGCTCACATCCAGCGAACTCACGCGCGGCAAGCGGCAAGCATCTTAACGGGTGTTTGTGCTCTGCGCTGGCCCGCGAACCAATTGAGCTTTGCCCAGCCAACACGAGGGGCCTATAGGCTGACCTGTCCCTGAGCGACCCCCTGCCGACACAGCCGGGTATGATGGTCAGCATGATGCAGCCATGCCCCGCTGCCTCGTGACGCTCCTCGGCCGTACGGGGGGGTGCGCGCTGCCGCATCTCGGCCGCTATGCGGCTCACCTGGCCTCCTGGTTGGGGACACTGTTTGTCAGCAGGCGGCTTAGCAGGCTTCGAGCCCCCAGCGTCGTCACTTCCAGCCCCTTTGTCACCAACCTCTCGCACGCTGCTGCTCTCACTCGCCGGGCCGCATTCATTTTGCTCAGGCTTTGACATGCTTTGACACGTGGCCCATTTCCGAGGGCGTCCTCGTCCCAGTTCCGGGTACTCCTCTCTCGGCCCCAGGCACCTGCTGTTGTCGAAGATCTTTGGATGCATACGGCGACCACCGTGCTGCTTCTGCCATGTAAGGTCCCGGGCATTCCCGGGCCGTTCTGGTTGAGCAAGCCAAGGCAAAAGCCTGCCAGGAAGCCGGGGGTTGGCGCAACTTTGCTTTGTCGGTCATAAACTTGGATGTGCCGATCCACGACGACCAGCGCATTGAGGTCGTCTGCAACGGCCTACCGCTGTCCGCAATCGATGCCGTTTTGGTCACGCCTGGCAGGCAGACCGCGGACTACTTGCTGGTCGGAAAAAGCCAGGCGAATGTTGGTCACGTCCGATCCTGTTTTCCCACAATTGCTGGCAGCGGACTCTCCGTCGTGCTGCTGAGGCTGCGCGTCTTCACGCCCGTGGCGTGAGCCCGGTGGTAGCGCTGGCTCCGGGCTCCGCCACATTGAGCTGCACAAGCTTTTTGTCGGCGACGCTGCGGCGCTCCAATCGCTTACGTCCACTGTCAACATCACTGGTCGTGCAAATCGCATCAGATGCGATCGCCCGGAAAAACTCGAACGATAGCTGCATCGCCCGGACCCCGCCCGGCATAGCGGAGTTGGGCAATGACGATTGGCGTGGCGACGGCCCTAGGGTGTTATCATCCTCGGTTCTCCCGTTGGCCACCAGGAGTTCGTGAGCCCGTTGACCCGAAGTTCGTGCGCGCCTGGGCCGACGAGCGTTTGCGCGCGGAGAAAGGCCTGCTGGACCATCTGACCCACTTGCCAGACTTGCAATGCGCTTGGTTGTTGTTGTGGTTCTTGTTGTTTTTGCTCTACTAATATTATTCGAATCATGTTAACTGCGCTGGGAGCGCGATCGGGCCGTTGAGACGGGGGTGGGGCTGCAGGCTTGTCGGGCATGCGAATCGAGCATTTGAAACTGCAGGAGTTCAGCGCGGCCTTCAGCACTTTGGGAACCGCTGCTTAGGCGAGTTTTACGAACCTCCAGATGCTAAGCCAATTTCCGCTGCAGAGTGGGACGCATATATGCGGCGGGCCTTTTTGGCAGAGCCAGTGCTTGAGCACTTGCTGACGTTCCGCCACGAGGCGTCTCGACATCCTGCACACGTGGATTTGCCCCCTCTCCGTGACTTCCGCCGCAACGTCCCGGGTGCCGGCAACAACCGCTCACAGGTTCTATGCTGTCGGAGACTTGTTTTTTTTTTTAGATGTTTGCCGGATTTTGCTCATCGAGATATCCATGAGCAGTTCTTCCGACAGCTTGCCTGCATTGGCAGGAATCCCAGCAGGTGGTACGACGTGCCAGTGCTGCCCATTGACAAAAGCAACGGCAAGCCCAAGTGCCAAGGCAAACGCCACCAGGCATGTGCAACGGCCCCTCGACCTGACTGGGCGTTTGGGTGCATCAAGGGGCGCCGCCGTGAAGAGGCATTGGCCATAGTTGAGAACAACATGTTTCGATGCCGTCGGAGCAAACGCAACCATGCCATTTTCTTCAGAGATGTTGCCAACGCATTTCCCAGTTTGAGCCATGAGCCCATTGCTCGGCATGTGCGATCTCAAGGTGCGGCGCATGACCTCATCATGGATGCCCATGCCAATGCGCTGGCTTGCGAGTGCCGGGATGTGGCGTGCGAAAATGGCGCATGGCACGTGGAACACGGCAGGGTGACACGATCGCTGGTGACTTCTTCATGGATGTTTACCACGTTCCGCTCCAGGCGTCCTGCAGTCGGCTCGGCGGGGGTCCGCGGCAGGCCCGTCCGGGGCTACCAACGAGCATCTTCGCGTCATGCTGGATGACGAGGAGGATTGCCGTTTGCTGCATGGCGCTGCTGAGCAGCTCGCCCACGCACAGGTGCCCGCTACGGTCCTTGCTGCCATCCGGGTCGGACGCATCGTTGCCTTGCGTAAGCCCAACGGCCGCGTGCGTGCTTTGGTCGTCGGAGATGTGTTGCGCCGCCTTGTTGGGCGCGTCCTGGCCCAGCAGTTCGCCCCACAACTGCAGGACGCTTGTCTCCCTTTTGAGTTCGGGCTGAGCACGTCCGCTGGCACGGAAGCTGTCACGCGCCTGTTGCGCGCCGCCACGGAGGCCGCGCCCCGCGCCACCATCTTGTCGGTAGACGCGGTCGGCGCATTCGACCATGTCGCCCGCCAGGCCATGTTGCGTGGCCTTTTCGAGCGTCCAGCACTCCAGCCTCTGCTCCCTTGCGCGCGCCAATTCTACTCCGAGCCCAGCGCGTATGCCTGGCAGGACGCGGACGGCGTTGGGCATGTCGTCTATAAGGGCGAAGGCGGCGAACAGGGAGACCCGCTTATGCCGGCGCTTTATGCCCTCGCGCAACACCCCGCCCTCATGGTGGTGCAAGACCAGCTCCTTGACGGAGAGGCCCTCTTCGCCTTCCTGGACGATATTTACATCGTCGCGAGCCCGGAGCGTGTTCGCCCCCTGCTGGATGCGTTGAGCGCTGCCTTGTGGGAGCACGCCCGCGTCCAACTTCATGCTGGCAAGACACGCATCTGGAACGCGGCAGGTGAGGAGCCCCCTTCCATCGCTGACCTAACCCGCGACGTCTTGGAGCCCGTCTGGGTTGGCGACTGGTCCCTCCCGCCCGCGCAGCAGGGGCTCCTGGTACTCGGCGCGCCGCTCGGCCACGAAGCCTACATCCGCGAGCGACTCCGCCTCAAGCGCACCGAGCATGACACGCTGCTCAGCCGTGTCCCACGGCTTGACAGCTTGCAGGCAGCCTGGCTGCTGCTTCATTTCTGCGCGGTGCCCCGCGCTAACTTCCTCCTCCGGGCCCTCCCGCCCCACCTCACGGAAGGGTTCGCGCGTGACCACGATGATGCCATTGCACGTTGCCTTGCAGAGCTCCTCCAACTCGATGCCGAGCAGCTGCCCGAACACAGTCTTCGGACGGCGCGGCTTGCCTGGCGGTGTGGTGGACTCGGCCTGCGTTCTGCATGTGCAGATCGTCCCGCTGCGCACTGGGCTTCCTGGTGTGACACCTTTCCTGTCATCCAGGCTCGGGCACCCGGGGCTGCTGAACGCTTGCTCAGTGCCCTCGATGGCAGAATCCCCCTGCCCTCTGCCGCCGCTGCTAACAGCGCGCGGGAGCGCCTTTGCGACCTTGGTTTCGCCGCGCCTGTGTGGCCGGCAGTCCTCGACGTCGCGGCCGCTCCCCCAGCACGAGAGGGAGGGCATGATGCTGGCAATGCCTTGCGGGGCTGGCAGCGGCGAGCCGCCCGTGCGTGCGATGAGCGCGCGTGTGAGACGCACCTTTCTGACCTTCCACCTGCGTCCCGCGCGCTGCTGCTCTCGCAAGCAGGGCCTCACCCTGCTCGCGCCTTCACCGTTTCGCCCACCCACGAGGCCGTGCGCATACCCAGTGCTCAGTTCCGTGTCCTTCTACTCCGGCGGCTGCGCCTGGCCCTCCCACTCGCTCCGCGGTCCTGCAGCTGTGGGGGTCGGCTGGACCCCCTTGGCGACCACCGGGCTGCCTGCGCCACGTCGGGGGTCCTCGCCGCGCGCGCCGCGCCGCTGGAACGAGCGGTCGTGCGCGTTTGCCGTGAGGGTGGCGCTCGCGTCGCGAGGAATGTGCGTGTCGCGGACATGAACATTGATGTGCCCGTCGCCGATGACCGGCGGATTGAAGTGGTCGCCAACGGGCTCCCCCTGTGGCACGGTGCGCAACTCGCCCTCGATGCCACCCTCGTGTCGCCGCTGACGCGTGCAGGGGAACCCCACCCACGGGCTGACGTCGAGCCTGGCCACTGCGTCGCCGCGGCAGCGAGGCGCAAGAGGCAAGGCACGTATCCGGAACTGCAGCGGGCACGGCGCTGCCGCCTCGTCGTGATCGGGCTTGAGGTTGGGGGGCGCTTCGGCGCTGAAGCAGCCACCTTCCTCCGCCTGCTTGCGCGCCACCGGGCTGCGACTGTCCCGGCACACTTGCGACCCGCGGCCCGGGCAGCACGGATCTCCCGCTGGACTGCGCTGCTCGCAGTCGCGGCGCAGCGCTCCTTCGCCAGCTCCCTCCTTGAGCTGCCCCTGGCGGGCGAGGCCAACGGCGACGACAGCGAACCCGAGCTTCATGAGCTCCTCGCTGACGGGCGCTGGGAACGGCCGGTCGCTGCAAGCCGCCTCCCCGCCCGCTGACCCCTTCCCGGTGACCCCCGACTCTGTGACTTTCCGGCTGGCGGAGAAAAGGTGCGAAGAAAAAAAAAAAAAAAAAAAAAAAAAAACCTGCTCTTCGAGTATGGCAACAACGTGGTTGATGCGGATAAGTAAGTCCTGCATGCCCAGGCAAAGAACGCAATTTTACATGGTGTCAAACTGCATTTGAGCATGACGTCACGTCAATGTTAGAATCATTCTAAACATCGGCGGTTTTTTGTTCAATTCTCTCAATGCTATACAAAATCACCCCGCGCGACGTCAAAGAAATTTGTCACGTACTCAGTCCAACGATTGATGCGGCAATGACCATGTATGCTGATGACATTGCTGAGCTCATGGTGCACGAGATGGATGGGTGCTGGGGCACAGGCTAACCGCAAGGCGGCCATGCTTCCCAACAAGGTCACGCCTGCAAAAAAGCTCGGAGTTGCGAGATGCCGGGGTGGTGGGTGCACAACAATGGCAACAAGAACACGGAGATTGATAAGCGCATCTCGGCCATGCGGGCAGGGTTCTGGGCCTATGCTGGCATTTGGCGCTGTAAAAAAAAGACGTATCGTTTTTTGCGAAGCGTTTGTTTCTTCAAAGCCATGGTGCAAGGGGCAGGAGCGATGTGGTTTATTGGCCTGCAAGCCCAAAAGATAACCCAATCGCTGTGCGCCCTGCGGAATCAGCAAAAGTCACATAGTTGGTACTTACCAGGCTATAGTTTTGCAAGGAACACGAACCGCGAGGGCACGCTAGCAATGAGCATGTGTTTATGTGACCCTGTATTGGACGCACAAAACGCATCGAAACGCCAAGGTGCACCTGCGAGGGCGTCATCGCTCGTTGCAATCAGGGTTCAGGGTAGTGATTCCATCAGAATGCCAGGCTGTGCAAAAAGTTCTCGGCGCCTTTTTGCAACACAGTCTTTATGACACGACAGGGAACGTCGAACATATGTAACAAAGAGGGGGCTCGCCGAGGCTTCGTGCTCGAGCGGGCGTGGGTCCAGGTGGCGCGGGAAGCCGTCGGCCCCAAGGACGTGTCGTCCCCCAGCAGTGGCTCGCCGACACCACGGCGCCGGGGGTTGCAGCGGACGACCGCCGAAGGCTTGACCTCGTCATCTACGGCGCGTCCCCCAGGGGCGAGGCTTTGTGCTGCGACGCCACCTTGCTGGGAGTTGCAGCGACTTTCTCAGGACGAGCAAGCCGCCCTGGCCCAGACGGACAAGCTTCTTGCAGCCGTCCCTCGCGGAGCAGCTCAAGCTGATGTTCCCCCTCATGGCCACACCGACGGCCATGGAGCTCGAAGTCATCGCTTGCAATTTGTGGAAGGCCAAGAAGGACACCAAGTATGTGCTGACAGTCACTCATACCTCCGCTACAACGGGCGCCTCATACAGAGGCGATCTGCGGGTCCTGTGACCCGGCTCAAGATCTAGTCGGGCCACAAAGGCACTAGACCCTAGTCTAAAATTCGTGCATACGTACACGCTCCTAAAATACGACGTTCACTCACTAATTTCGCGCGTTCACTTCGTTACCTTGGGCTGCGGCCCCTCCTTCCTCTCCTCCCCGTCTGGGGTCGTTCCTTCAGGCCTCCGGGTTCTTTCCTTTCAGGCTCTAGTCCCCGTTGACCGCTTGGCTCACTTTTGTGCCGCCCTCATAAGCAGGAGTTGGCCTTGCCAGTCGAGAGCCCTTGCCTGTGCGTTACCTTGCAAATTAGTTCGTTTCACTCCCTCGTTCGCTTCTTTCTCTTCCTATTTAGTTAAGGGAGAGAGTCTGTCCTTGAACAACCGTTGACGGTCAGTACATATATACACTACAAACGGCCAGGCACATTGGCCGCCGAACAATCCAGTACTACGCTCATAGCTGCAAGCCCGCCAACAAGTTGCGAGCAATCTGGCAGATGGCTGCCACATAGTGGACATGAGCATTGACAGATGAACGACTGTTCAGAACCAAGCTGGGGTCAAAGATCCAGCGAAGCAACTCATCATCTCCAAACTGAGGAACGCGCTGTAACCCCAGACGAGTGAGCCAGTGACGCCGTTGCGAGGCCAGCAATGGACAAGCTCGAATTGCGTGAAGCAGGTTGCACTGGTCACCACAAAGGCACAGAGATTCCGTCCTGTGCGAATGACGGGCGCTCCTACCATCCGTAAATGGGTGATGGCCACACCGGGCCAGGGTCCACTCTCGGACTGCGGAGATGGGGAGCCCGGAGGAGTGTATGCTGACCAGGCAATGCAATCGAGGCTGATAGACCGCATAATTGGCCAGCGAAGGTACTGCCAGCAATTCTGCGCGGTAACTCGCATGGGCACGTTGCTGCAAGGTCTGTACAACCTGATGCCTAGTCCACTGCCAGACACGTCGAAGACCCGATCCCGGGAGCACCCCGTACGATGCCGGAGACATGACGCCATCCTGATGCAAGGTCTGGGCGGTCTCATATGCCCAAGAGCCTGGTCGACTCAGGGCAAAATTGAAGACGCGTGCTGCCAAGCCTCTGCGGACGTCGCGCGTGCTTGTGGCAGAAAGTCTGCCAAAAAGACCAAACTGCAGGCGCTTAACCTGAAACAGAAAGGGTGCCCAGCCAAGCTCACCAAGGACTGCTGCCCCCGGTGCACCACTGGGCCATTGCAGCAAACGTCTCCCCCACTGGCGGATGACCTTGTCCAAGCGAGCAATCGTCGCTGAATCAAGGAACTGTGTGCCATACAGCGTGGAAGGCAAAACATAGGTTTGGAATAGAGCATTGCGGAATCCTGTGTGTAGCTGGCGATTCTCGGCCCAACCCAAAAACTGGTAAAAGCGGCGAGTACTTTTAACTATGAGCCGAGTCTCATGTTGACGCCATTTTCGAGAGGCTGCGAATGTAACACCCAGGTAGGTGTAGTGTGGCACGCACGGGACGGCACAACCCTGCAAGGAAAAGTGGAAGTTCAGGAGCCTGGACCCAACAACCATCACAGCTGTTTTTTCGGGACCAATCCCAAAAGAGAAACGCCACCGTGCGCCCCAGTTGCCGATAGCATCTAAGGCACGTTGCAAGGTCGCTGCATCATCTGCCAAGATTACCAGATCATCAGCGTACAGAAGAAGTGTCACGCGAGGGGCGCTTGGGCCAGGGCCCAACGCAACGCCCGGACATACTGCACGCACAGCATCGGCAATACCATTGAACAAGATGTTGAAAAGCAGCGGACCTAAGACGCTCCCTTGACGCACGCCGGCCGTTTCTGTCCAAGGCTGCGAAGTCAGACCATTCACACGGACTCGAGCTGTGGTTTCACAAAGGAGGTCTGCAATTACCGACCACATCGAACCACTAACGCCGGTCTCCGCAAGCCTAACTAACACCGCATCCCTCCATGCAACATCAAAAGCTTTGCGTACATCCACGAAAGCACAGAAGGTACGCTTCCTGGCACGCAGCCTGAGCGTCTCGGCCAAGGTGTAGATTTGCTCCTCGGCCCCCCAGCGAAACCCGGCTTGACACTCATCGAGTTGCGGGTCGACCCTGGGAAGCAGCCGCGCCAGCAAGAAACGCTCGAAGATTTTGAGGCTGCAACAAAGGAGGCTGATGGGACGATAATTATTGAAATCGAACAAGGGGGCCGTACAGTATAAAAGGAACGAAAATGGCACCCAAAATGCTGTACGCAAAAGGGCTTATAATAAGTATATTCATGCGCCCTTTTACTCACTTTATGCTTTCACCTCTGGATCTAGGATATAATCATTAGGGCGCTCGCTCGTTCTCTCATTAAATTCATGCGCTTCACTTATAATTTAATTTCGTTTTCTCGTTTACGCGGTTCACTTCGTTCATTCTATTTCATTGTGTTCTCGCTTCATTGCGTTCATTGAAAAACCCTTATTATTCACTTAATAGCCGGGCCTATGAAAAGACTTATATTAGCCCGCCATGAACTACACTATTAATAGACTAATACAGTAGTAAATTGCACGGGCTTTCTTATTTCTTTCTTTTGCCCGTGTAATAAGACGAAGACATGACATCCAAAACTGGGGCCTTTTCCTGCGGTCATTCAATAAGCGTGAGAAGAAAGAAGTACACGCAATAAGCCCGTTATAAATTAAATAATCCCCCAAAAGGTAGTATTATTAGGATGACATGTGTGCGCTCATAAGTTCATTCATGCGCACATGTAATTCTTATTGTTGGTGCGTGAATACAATATTAAAAAGTGAGAACGAAACGGGCTAGTTCATGAGTCTTCCCTTGGGATCTCTTCATACTGGTAATTCACCTGTCCTTTAACTCTAGGAAATGTACGGTCAAGGGGCTATGTGTCAGGGAACGCTGGAACTCAAGGAACTAGACTGGCGGTGAAAGGCATGAACAGGATATCACGTCTTATAAGGAAGGACTCAATGGTTTTAGCCGTGTAAAAGAGGTTAATGACAGGCCTGGAGAGTGGGGTTCTTGTTGCGTTCACGTGTTCATATGATTCGTGCGTACATTCATTACTTTCATTCCCTTACAATCATATTCGTAAAGGGAAGAGAGCACAAAGAACCTATATTATAAGGGCTTATGCGTACACCATAATTATATTGTCTAACCGCGAGAATAACAGTATTCCTGTAGACACATTAATTACTATCCCGGGCTCATATTATAATTGTATTAAATGCCCGGTTATTATTACAAGCGAGAACTATAATTCGCTACCTTCATGACGTCGTTCTCTACAGGATTATAATATTAGTGGCGCGACTACCTGAGCCAACGCCCCGTGCGGCTGGAACTGGTAGCGTTTGTCTCTACCGAGACATGGACAGTTTGGATGCCTCAGAGCCTGTGAATGAGAGTAATGAGAGTGAGCTCTTGGAACGTCCGCCGGTGTCCAGGAGCGCTGTCCACTCACCACGCTGGAACGCAGCTGCTTGCGGCAGAAGCTCGTCCCGCCCCTGGGCCCCACGGTGGGTTCTACGCGCCAAGCGCATTCGCGAGGCGAGGAGAAACAACTTCCAAGCTGGCGAAGCGGGGGTGCCATGCCACGCACCCGTGGAATCGCGCAAGCGGCTCAAGGCCGTCACCAGCGCTGTCCGCAGTGCTGATCGCACAAAAGGCAGATCCGCCGCAGCGATGTCGTCAAGGGCGGCCAAAGATGCTCCGTGGATGCCGGGTGTCGGCGTCGTGGCGCGCACGCCACTGCTCGGTGGCTCAACCTCAGCTGGGCAGACGGGTACAGCTTCATCGGCATGATCGCTGGCATCCCGCGATATCGGGTTGCGACGGCGAGCCCGGCGGCGTCCGTGTCGGGCAGCTCGTGGACGTTCACCGGCCACGCCCTCGGCGCGCGAGCGTCGGGCATCGTCGGCGAGTGCTTGGGAACAAAAGCTGACTCCCGACTACTGGGCAGCTGCAGTTGCTGTTGTGCCGGTACGCTTCGAGCAGCGCGGACTGCCGGCGGCCGTGATGTGGCCGTCGGGGCCCATACACTCGGGGACCAACAGGCCACAGAAACAGAATGCCAGGCAGCCAGGCCTCGAGCTTGGATGTGACAGGGGGCGTCGCTTTGCAAATAGACTGCAGGTGGTGCCAAACAAGCGGCGTCTGCCACCGGTGTATGTGGCGGCGTAAACCCAGGCGTCGTTGAATCACGTTGCTTCGCCATCAACACCAACTTCGGCAACAAGCTTCTCGTAGGCCACCTCTGCGGACGAACATCTTGGCAGGAGCTTGTCGTCAGGAGCCGTGAGACCAGTTTTTGGAAGGTGCACCTTTCCACCTTTCCACCTTTTCCGTCGGCGAGCTGCACGAAGAACTCTACCAAGTCGTCCTCGCTGTCGCAATCTTCCGAGGATTCGCCAGTGTTCACCACAGCCAGCTGGTGAGCGGGAGTCGCTGGGGATATCGGGTCACTCACCTCGGGACTGTCATTCTAGGTTTCGGCGGTCAGCTCATCAATCTCTGGGATGCGTGTTCCAGCCATCAGCGCGTCCAAGAATTCGCCAGGGACATCCGTCGGCAGTAGCTCACTTCGTGAAGGGGGCTTGCCCTCAGCCATGGCGGCATTGGAAAGTCCAAACTCGTTTGGTTTGGGGGACTGACCTGGTGGGATTCCATAGCGCCTCTCGAAGGTACGCACGCGTCTGGCATGGTCTCATGCCAATCTTTCCAAGCACCTGCGAAACGCACCAGCTTCGGTTCTCATGCTCGCTTCCTCCGGCGTGAGGCCGACATCCACCCAGGCGGCGATCTTGGAAACAAGGAACTCACATCTTCGGCCAACTTCGGAGGATGACCCAAAAACTCCTTTCCATCGGCAGAACAAGCACGTGCCCCGCCAGCTCCAACCATGAGCCTCATCCACTTATCACGCGCCGGGTTCGCACCCAGCTGGCAACCCACACTCGAGGGCCGCCGGTATTGGTTTGATCGGCCTTGGACCGGAGCCCCCGGATGTGTACCGTGCCGCGATCACGAACCCACTCGCATGAGCGCAAGTGTGTGTGTGTGTAGCAGGTCATCATATCTGATGCTGGCTTGTATGCAAAGTCGAAGGTTGCCAGCAATCAGCCTTAGTGGCTTTGGGATGGCAAGATCCAAACGTTCCAGGAACAGAAGCTTTCCCAGCTCGCTTAGCGTGGCGATCAGTCAAGCGCTTAATGCGGCTCCATCTGCACCAGGCTGTGCGTGAGGACTCGCGGTGCATATATTTGCCAACACCGTCATCGATAACGCTCTCGACGTCGAAGGATTGTGACAGTGAACCTCGAAATGGGGGGATGTCCGAGGTCACCACCCCACCCCACCACACGCGCACGCGACTCACTCACGCACGACCCTCACACTTCCCCTCAGCAAGAACGCGGGGATAGGGGGGGCGAGAGAGAGAGAGGGAGAGAGAGAGGAAATGAGCATTTCTTGGACGAGAGTACCTGTTTGGAGAGCCTTCGAGCGCATAGCAAGACGGTTTTGGCCGGGCCTTCTAGAGCCGGACTGTTCCTCGTGCCTCCGGCCCTGTGCCCCGAGCTGGACTGGAGGCCTCACTCCGATGCACGGTTCTTGCGGTCTCCTCGTGGCCGCCTTCTCAAAGCCTGACAAAATTGAGAGAACACACCCAAGTGGGAGCCCACGAGCCCCCTCCCCAATGCATTTTCGGGGAGAGGGGAGACAGCACAGAGAACGATTTCGGGGCGCGGATGGACCCACTGCCTGGCGGTGGCCGCACCAGCAGGAACTGAACCCGAGAGCAGAATCCGAACCAAGAGTGGAGAAGTGTGCTTGTAAATTGCTTCTCATTTGTGTTTCTTTGTTTCTTTCTCTTGCTACAGTCAATTCTCGACAAGCTGCGTTCCGGGGCGGCGCGCAACGACGGCGCGTCGCGTGAGCCCGAACTGCGCATGTCTGTCCCTCTCCGATACGGTCTCGCGGTCCTGCGCATTCAAAGAGAACCACCAATCGAGGAATTTCTCCATAAGGCGGGCGTACCTCAGTGCGGTGGAGGATGTGTTTGGGGCGGTGTGTGTTTGGAAGCGAGTTTCATCCAACACTCCTTCAACTTCAACGAGATGAATGATGTCCATCGCCACTCCGCACTTCTTCAAGCTTGAATATATCTGCACACTCCGCAGAGTCCGGGAAACAAATTCCTGTATACCGGCCTTCGCGCGATGCAAGATTGCAAGATTGGCAGGGGAAGGAACATTGTTGCGCTCGGACTTTGCCCTAGGCCCTAGGCTTAACAGAGGAAGGCTTGCTGCTGCTCGGCAACAGGCAGCAAAAGAGGGGGGAGGAGGAAGCGCCCTCTTGCTGAAAACCGGCACGGCATCCTCATCACTAACCTCCTCGGGCCAACTCAGTTCAGCAACGCTCATGTCGGACGACTGCGCGCAAGGCACCGCAGCCTTCTTCCTGAAATCAGATACTGCCTCATCTGGCCTATGCACACCACGAGTGTGATCGCCAATCTCCAGGAGCCAATCAGATACGCACGCTTCCGAAAACACTCGAACTAGACTCAGCTGTCAACTCGCCACTTTCACTTTCGGAAGGAGGTCGCACCGACTCGGGCACGGCTCCACTGCTGACACTCCCTAGACGGGAACTTTCCTTTGCCTTTGCTGGAATTTCCGCCCATGCAATGGGACATTGCAAACTGCGAAAGGATGCTTCATGGGTTTTGCGGCTCTTTCTGACAGATCCGCATTCCTCATGCTTTCATATGGGGGCGGGTTCGGGCGCAAATCTCGGCACCGATTCCGCGTGACCTCAGAGACACTCGCCACTTTCCAGAAGATCTGCTACCTCATCACAAGCAGACAAGCAGTCCAGTTGGCCGCAGCACGATGCAGCACGTGGCTCTCTGCGGGGCTCCGCAGGTGCTGATCTCATGATCCGTGCCAACTGCTTGGTGCAGACGTGGAAGCGGGGACTGCTCTCGCACCCGGCGGTCGCTCAGACTCTCTCTCTGGACGTGCTGCGCGGTTCAATCGAGCGTCCAGCCTAGCTCGTCTAGTTTTCGTATGATAGTGTCACGGCTGTCTTGTCGTCTATCACGTGCAGCAAGCGACGGTCAGGCCTGGTACTTCGATAGGAAGTTCGGCGACTCTCCCGATCCAAGCTCCTGTCCAAGTCCTCCTGGACAGTCCTTTGGATCGCCCTGCCTACTTCTGGGTCCATATCTCCCTACGCCGAAATTCGAAGGCTCCTCATTTAATCCCTTGTAGCCAAAATGGCCACGTCATTTGGAACTCGCTTTCGAACATCCAAATATTCGTATGAACATGCGGCATGTTTCTGCCGGAGGCAACAACATATGCGCGGGACCAGAAGCTGGACGTCGAGTTTCCCCGTCTGTGAGCACTGCACTCCGAACTGGTTCCGCTCGGACCAAAAACTTTCAACCGAAGGCAACAGCAAAACGCTCCTTCACTGCAAAATCACATGGATTAATCGGTACAAGACCTTGTGGTATGTTTGTTTGTTGTGTTTGTTCTCTTTTTGTATATACCTTGCCTTACCTTCAATCCCAGACGATTGGTGTGCCCTGCAATTCCTACCTGGTACTGCACCCAAAGGCGCAACGCCTTGTGCATAAACCATCATAAACCCCAATCCGCATTCCGCCATCAGTTTGTTGAGGAGCAAAGTGCCGATCCGAGTCGGGCAGCTGCGTTCTTGGATTGCGCAAGTTCAGAAGAATTTTGGGATTTGTTCAGGGAAGTGTTTAGTTCTTCTGGCCCCTTGAGTCCGGACACGGGGACGTTGGCCTACTTGAAATGGAAAGAGTGGGAGCAGTTCATCGATGGACTCGACGCAGCTACAGAAGTTGGTTCGCTGGATGGGATCGTTGTGCCACTCACTGGCGAATGGCGTCCCGATGGATCGGGCTACTTCACGGAAATCCGTGAGAAGCGAGACTGGGTGAAGGCGATGCAGCAGAGCCAATGGCAGAACCTTTTCGGGTCACCGCCCCAGTGGTCTGCTGGGAACCTTGTTGGCTTCATGAGATGTCCCGTAGGCTTCGTCATGGTGCAGTACGTCGTGTTTCTGGTGCACAAGTTGCGTTCCAACCTGTCTCTAGATGCCGCAGAGACAAATTTGGAAAGCATGCTTTACTCATTCGTCAGCATACTCGACGCACATTTCGATCACCTCGAGTCTTCAACCTGGAATCATTCATCGTTTGATCTTGCTGTCAACCTGAACTTGGAAGATGCGCGTTACTTTCCTCGCTATGCTGATTTTGTTGCTGCCCAAGAGAAATCGCCAGTGCATGAGCCACATTGGAAGGACGAATGGCCCGAGCACGCTCAATGGGTGCACGCGGTGAAAGGTTTAATTGCAAGGAAGCCACAAGCCTTCCGCATAGCTTTGGTAGGAGAGCACGGGCCGAGCAACTTGGAACATTTGCAGGCAGCACAGGCAGCTGCACATGACATTTGGCCAAATGTTCCTATCGAAGCTGGCCATTTTTTCACTTATTTGTGGCAGCTTGATAGTTTGTCCGATGGTTCCTCCCTCCGCTCCTCCCTCCGAATCACATGGGATGCATTTTGGGGTGAGCCCCTCACGGAGTCAGCAGGGCGTGACAAGTCCAAATCCCAGCCTTTGTGGACCATAGATCAGGCAGTGTGGGCATTGACCACGTACCTTCACCAAGAGCCGTTTTTGCGATCTTCGGAAATCATCGTGTGCAGTGAGCCTTTGTGGCTCTGCATATTGCTTCATGCATCCCTGGGCTATGACACGCAGAAACTTGTCACCCGGGCAAGCGCCGCTGGCCGAGTCATGTGCTTGCTTGTTGATTTTGAGCAAATCTTCGGAATTGGTGAGGTGGACAACTATTGGGCAATTGTCCGCCAAGTCCGGGTTGCCTTGCAAGGCAAGCGCAAACCTTTCACTGCAACATCGCGAATCACAGCAGAAATGCTCGAGTGGCAAGCCGACTTGAGAGTGCCCTACGTCCCATTCTTGTCCTTGCACGTCGAGGCAAGTGGCGCAAAGTACGCGCCTGCTCATGGCAAGGACCTTTTATTCTTCCGTTCCGCCCTCCCCGCACAGGTCCCTTTCCTTCGAGTCTTGCGACTCATTGAAGCAGAAAAGCGAGCACGGGGCGAGCAGCTCGCAACCGTGACTGCTATGACGAAGCCAATGGCATACTCCGAGATCGCATCTTTTCGAGCTGTGGCCATGCTTCCCCACATTCCCAATGCGCTGCGCCTCTCTGATGCCTATGCAATGGGAATCCCGGTTTTCGTTCCAGACGAACCCTTCATACACAAGTTCGTTTGGCCAGATGACCCTCTGCCACTTCTCAGCAAGGCGCGCATGACAGACGGACCTGTTCGACATTCGCCGCTACACTTTCAATCAGAAGGGCGGCGCTATTATAAGTTTCGCGAGGATCGACATTACTGGCTGCAGTACACGGAGTGGCGTCTCCGCCCGCATCTGCTGCGTTTCAGTGCCTTGGCGTGGTTGCTTGGGAGGATCGAGTGTAAGTCGAAACTTCGTTTGCCCAGAGATTTCTGACATGTTCTGACGTCGGCAAGACTGGCGAATGAGGCAGTGCACGTGATCTCTTGGACAAGATATCAGATTTCCGCGCCGACATGGGACATGTGGTCAGCAATGCAATGCTGGACCACCAGGCGCACCTGAAAACCAATACAATCTCACCATCAATACTAACACCATCTCACATCCATCTCAATCACCATCTCACCATCAATACCAACGCCATCTCATCACCATCATCCACTTCATATCAATCACCATCATCCAATCCTAGCAATTCGAACCGCCAGACATGGGCGACTACAGCTTTTTGGGGCAGCAGGTCAGAAGGTTAGAATCATAGGTCTTGCTATGTTTTGCTAGGTCTTGCTTGCACGCAAGTTCCTCTTGAGGGTCGAGTCAGCGTCTTGTCATGATTGTCTTTTGATGAGCTTTTTTTGTGGGGGAGGGAAGCGGTGGCTTGAGCAGTTCAAGGTTGAATCAACGCTCGATGGACTGCCGTTTCTAGAGAAGAGATTCAGTGCATGCTGGCCAGGCCCTGATGAAAAGCGACGTCATGGACGCTCAGCTGCAAGACCGTTACTCGTAGTCGATGTGATGGTCCCTGCAGTTGGAATTACTAAGTGCCAAAGTGTATGCAGTTTACACAAGCATGTTCCGCGAAAGGCTTTATCAGTAGAGAGATGAGTGCTGATTGGTACACATGTTGAACGCTGCTGCAGTTGCTACTAGTGCTGACCCTGTGCTGTATCAAGAGCGCATCCTACAACACTTACACGCATTGATTGGAGTTGCTTGTGATATATGCGCTAGTTTGCTCTTCATCCTCTTCATGTACCTAAGCTTGCTCCGGTCTGCTGATCTGAATAACGGGCGCGCGGAGCCAGAAAGATGCAAAAACCTTTTGTCATGCATCGTTTGCCTTTGGACAACACTGAAAGAGTTGAATCCAACACCTGTGCCTCGACTGGCTCCTTGAACCAATGCGACATGAATCTGACCACCAAAGCAGTCTCGCTGACCCCATTTGCTGTGTCCATGATGAGTTTGAGTTTGCTCCTCTCGGTTTGGATGAGTCGTAGACCGATCAGGGACAAAGGCTTTCGCATTCGCCCTTTGCTTTGTTTTTTGGCATGGGTTTGGATTTCCTTGTGCAGGAGCCGCAGAATTCTCCTCATGTGCTTCACTGTCTTCTTCTTGGCATCTGGCTTATCCGCTTCCCCGTTTCTGTTGGGATCCGTTTGCTTGGTTTTGCCAGGCTCGCCAACAAGTCTTTGCCACCGGCTTTAAACTGCCTGCATGTCCGGTTCTGGCTTTAGCGCCTGCGTTGTCTGGCATTTCAAGAGCATTTTATGGGTTCAGGATTGTCACCAATGATTTGCTGTCATAGTGCGACTTCAGTTCCATGCCTGTGGCCTGAGATCCCTTTTTATGAGGGTATCGTATATATACATATATACACATATGCATATGGCAGTCAAAGACCGACACCCCTGACTGCGTTGAGTACCTTCATTCCCACTTCCTACTGTACAGAAATGGTCAAGTTGCGAGTGATGCTTTGTGGTTGCTCTTGTGGCAGGTAATGCAAAAGTGGAAGCCCAAAAACAACCAAGCAGTTGTCGAATAAGATCGAACATTACAGAAAGAATACGATACAAGAATTTGGCCTACGTTGGCCCAACAGCACATGTCAGTAGCAAAAGGCTAATAGTTGAGACTGTGCGCACACGAAGAATTGTGCAGATTGACATCAATGCTACCTGCGGGAAAGGTTCTGAGGAATGCTTGCTGACCCCAAAGCTCGTTGTTTAATGGCTGATGTGAGGATTTCACAATTTGTGGGCTGGCTTTGGAGGGAGATTGCATGTTGAAGCATGGTGTGGGATATACAGTTGTAGAAGGCTCTGTGTTGAAGATTGTTGGGGGGGCGGGGTGGCGCCTTGGATTGATTTTGCAAGGATCTGAGTCAGCCATTTACAGTGCCGTTGCAGGACTACTGGCGGTGCGGCCTGTCAGCTGCGTTGGCGGATTCGGTCGGATAGCTTGGTACAAAGATATGAAGGCGGTGCAGCTTTGAGATGTTGGCATATGGCAAATGCAATGGGGGGAGCCTCTCTTTCGAAACTTGCTCGACTAGAAAGGCCCTTTCTGGTGCCATTGCGCATGCAGCCATGTTGGCCCTGGTTAAGTGCTGACAAGGAAGACTCCCTAAAATGAGCATTGCTTCCACAGATTGCAGCGCACAAGCAGTTTTAAGTGAAGTCTAAAGTCACGACTCTGCTGCCCGATGAAGCGCCGACCTCCCGAGGAGGAGGACCGTTTCGTCGAATGTTTTGTTGCGCTTTTCAAAGAATTTCACTTGCACTTGTCGGCCCTGCAGGAACCTTTCCAGCGAGCCCAAGAGGCTGAAGAGCCCAGCGGGCCTAGCAGCGGGCCTAGCGAGCTGCCTTCTCGGCCAAAAGCTCCAAGGGCTCAGAAGGCCAAATTGGATGACGTGGACAACGTGGACAACTTGGTGCCATGGGATCCGGTTCAGCGCCGCTCGGATTGACACCAGGATTAATGCTGCGGAGTGGGCATGTTGGTGGCCCGATGTGGCCCACTTATGTGGCCCTTAGTCAGGTCGCATCGGCCGCTTACGCACTTCCGACTTGGTCGAAGGCCGCTTCATGTTGTCAGACCGTCTGAACTCTGAACTGACGACGATTTCCGGCTCGAGGCTCACTGATTCTAGCCGCTGTGCGAGATATCTCCGAGGAGGCTCGGGAATCCCAGCTGAAGACAGTTTGCAGTTTGCAAGCTGCCCTTGCTCGACAGGATTTGACACTGTGCCTGGGATACAACTTGCTCGCGCACCTTGCCAAATGTTGGAGGCTTTGAATCAGTCAAGCAATGACGATGCCCCTGAAACCTTTGAGTTTGAGGATTGCAAGGTTCGCCATGGTTCGCCTCAAAACCCCAAACCGCAATCTGAGCAGCTGCAAATGGCACGGGCTCCTTCAGCCGTCGGCATGCCGGGTTCTGATTTCAGTGCCTCGTTGCGACGGCGATTCCTGCACAAGGTAAGCCGTAGAGGGTTTTGACCTCTCCGCGCGGTGGAGGAGGAATACCCTCATTGTTTCGTTCAGATTCAGACGATACAGTAGCGTGGAAAAGCTAGCAGACAGGGCACCAACATCGCGTGTTGGAGAATATGCGGGACTTTGCACACCTGACATGTGCAGAGAAGGGGGTTTAATTTGCTGTTGGAATGCAGGGAGCCCCGCCAGAGTCGTGCACAGAAGGCAGGATCTTTACTCGCTTGTGATTTTTTGTTGTTCTCGCTTGTGACTTTTCTGTTTCTCGCTTCTCACTTGTGTTTTTTTGCGTACAGAGGCTCAAAACACTGCAAAACACAACGTGTTTTGCTAGCAGCTGCTAGCACGTTCATCTTCATTTTGTTGTGTCCTTATTTCAGTTGTTCTCCCCTTGTCGGCTTTCCCGTTGGATGGTCGTGCCGGGCTTGCCGAGTCCGTTGTCTCCGCTCGTCTCCCTGGGACGGGCCAGTGTCTTCGCTTGTCTCCCTTTTGTCCCCCTTCATGTTGATTCATGTTGCGCGTAATAGCGTGTTCCACGTGGGGGGGGGGGGGTGGCCGGCTTAAATAGGGTTTATTTGGAAGCTAAAAACTCGGGTGTTATTATTGCCATACACGTTTCCACGAGGTCACGGTCCTGTCACGTCAGTCGTACTATGCTGGCCTCAGGGATAAGAACCAGGGTAAATTCTCTCAACCTCCTCCTCCTCTTCCAACTTTACGAGACATACCACTCAGAGAAGAAAAGAAACCCCTCTCGGGCTCTCTTTTTTCTTTCAACGGGTGGGCAACAGCAAGGGTTTCCCTGCCCCCACCTCCACGCTGCAAGCTCTCTCTCTCTCTCTCTCTCTCTCTCTCTCTCTCTCTCTCTCGTAGGTACGGGAGGAGGAGGGTGAGAGGATGAAAAGGAAGAACTACCAAGAGAGAGATTTGAAGAAGGAGAGGGGGAGGAGACAAGGCGAGACATTGAGAGAAGCATAGACCGTGTTTCTTTCTTGCTAAAGAGAAAGAGAAAAGACAAGGCAGAGGAGGAGATTACATCTGCTTTCTGCCTTGCTCCTCCCTCTTCTCTTCGCCCCGTCGCTCTTGCTCTCGCTCTTGGTCTCGTTCTTTCTTTCTCGGTCTCTCTCACACTCTATCTCTCTTTCTCTCTCTCGCTCTCTGGTGGGGAAGAAAGAAGAGTGAGGAGATGGTGAGAACAAGGTGATGTCCCCCTTTCTCTCCTATGTTCTTGTCTAAACAGAAAACGAGACAAGGGGAAAACCAAGAACGCTCCCACGGTCTATGCTTCTCTCCATGCCTGGCGTTGTCTCATTCCCTCTCTCCTTCTGCAAATCTTTTGGAAGCTGATGAACGTTTGTTTGTGCGGGCAGGTGCCTCCAGGGGCTGCCTTCATCTCATTCAGCATTCCCGTACCACTTTGAGAGAAAAAATGAGGAGATAGAGAGAAAGAGAGACAGGGTCAGGGGGCAGAAAAGAGGGGGGCAAGTTCTCTTTATGCCTCGCCCTGTCTGACTCCCTCTCTGCTTCTTGTAGCTCACCCTCCTCTCCGTCTTCCAATTCTACAAGACATGCCGCCCATAAAAGAAAAGAAAAAAGAGAGCGAGAGAGAGGGAGACGGAACGAGCGAGTGAACCGGAAGAAGAAAGGAACAAGGCAGGAAGACATGCAAACTCCTCTTCTCTCTTCTCTTCTTATCCTTCTCTTTAAAAAAACTGATTGGGAGCATAAGCTTTTCCAAAATCTTAGTGGGACGGTGCTTGCGATTTGTCTTTTGGGAGCACAGATTCTTTCAAAATCTTAGGGGACAGCACTTGCCAATTGTATGTTGGGCGCATAACTTCCTGGAGAATCTTAAGGGGACGGACAGTGCTCGCGATTTGTCTGTTGGGAACATAAATTCTCTAAAAATCTTAGGTCTTCGGCCTGCTTTCTTTCAAGGTTTCCAAAAAATGGAGGTCTCCGGCGTGGGCGTCCTTTTAGGTCGGTCTTGTTACAGAAAAAAGAAGAACAGGACACCCTAATGTTGAATACATGTCACATCATGTCTTTCATAAAATTTCCTTCTTGCGCAAAGAAAAAAGACGAATGGAAGGCCGCAGTGGAAATTGGAGCGCCTTTCCTTCAAGGCTTCCAAAACATCGGAGTCTCCGGCGTGGGTGTCCTTTTAGGGTGGCTTTTGCTACAGAAACAGGAAGAAAAGGACACCCGAAGAACTCTCAAAATCTTGGACACCCCGCTTGGAATATAGTTTAAACATTCCATACTTAAAAAAACGAGGACAGAAAATGAAACGAACGAAAGGTTGAGAGTGGACAAAGAAGCACCTTACTTTTCTTTGAAGGTTTGAAAACCCCTCCGGTGCGGGTGTCCTTTTCAGGTGGGTTGTGCTACAAAAAAGAAGAAAAGGACATCCTAATTTTGGATACATGTAACGTGATTTCCTTCTGTCATTTCCCCTTGCGGTCTCTGGTGTGGGTGTCCTTCTAAGGTGGGTTTTTGCTACAGAAACAGGAAGAAAAAAGGACGCCCGAAACACTCTAAAAATCTTGGACGCCGCTGTTTGAATATGATTGAATATGTCATACTTAATCAAAAAAAGTGGGCCGAAAAGAAAACAAATTTCAAGGTTTCCAAAAAATTTGTGTCTCCGGTGTGGGTGTTCCTTTCAGGTGGGTTTTGCTACAGAAAAATGAAGAAAAGGACACCCTAATTTTGGATACATGTAACATGATGTCTTTCTTTTTTCCTCTTGTGCAAAGAAATAAGACGAAATGAAGGCCACAGTAGAAAAAAGGGAGCGCCTTTCCTTCAAGGTTTCCAAAACATTGGAGTCTCCGGTGTGGGTGTCCTTTCAGGTGGGTTTTAAAAAGGAAGAAAAGGACACCCGAAACACTGTAACAAACTTGGACACCCATCCTTAAAGTGATCTACACATATCCATACTTAAATAAAAGGGTGACAGAAAATAAAACGAACAAAAGGCGAGAGTGGACAAACAAGCACCTTCTCTTTCAATTTTTCCAAACAATAGAGGTCTCCGGAGTGGGCGTCCTTTTAAGGTGGGTTTTGCTACAGAACAGGGAAGAAAAGAACGCCCGAAAGACTCTAAAAATCTTGGACGCCTCTTTTTACTATGATTTACATATTTCATATTGAAATTCAAAGGGTGCAGAAATTAAACCGAACGAAAGATGAGAGTGGACAAAGAAGCACCTTTTCTCTCTCAAGGTTTCCATAAAATTTGTGTCTCCGGTGTGGGCCTGAAAGGTGGGTTTTGCTACAGAAAGGTAAGAAAAGGACACCCTAATTTTGGATACACGTAACATCGTTTCCTTCTGTTATTTCCTCTTGCGCATAGAAATTACAACGAAAGAATTGCCACAGTGGACAAAGGGCACGCCTTTCCTGCAAGGTTTCCACAGCATCAGAGTCTCTGGTGTGGGTGTCCTTTTAAGGTGCGTTTTGCTACGGAAGAAGGAAGAAAACGACACCCGAAACACTCTAAAAATCTTGGACGCCCCGCTTCAACTATGATTTGAATACTCATATTTAAAGAAAGAGTGGGTACAGAAAACACAACGAACGAAAGGTGAGAGTGGACAAAGAAGCACATGTCTTTCAAGGTTTGCAAAACAAAAAAGAGGCCTCCGTTGTGGGTGTCCATTTAAGGTTGGTTTTGCTATACACCAGAAACACTCTAAAAATCTTGGACTCCCCTCTGCAAAAAACTAAAATAAAGGGGACAGAAAATGCAACGAACGAAAGGTGAGAGCAGACAAAGAAGCACCTTGCTTTCAAGGTTTCCACAAAAGGGTGTTTCTGGTGCGGGTGTCCTTTTAAGGTGGGTTTGCTACCCAAAAAAGAAAAGGACACCCCCAATTTTGGATGCATGCAACATAATTTCTTTAAAGTTGTTTCTACCCTTTTCCATTTTGTGGTATTTGCATGACGTTTGCAGGGTGCCAAGGGGATCCCGGCAAAATTTGACCCGCAAAGTTGTTCCTACCCCTTCCCGTTTTGTGTGGTATTTGCAGGACTTTTGCAGGGCGCCAAGAGGATCCCGGCAAATTTTGACTCACAAATGTTGTTCCTACCCTCTGCCGTTTTGTGTGGTATTTGCAGGACTTTTGCAGGGCGCCAAGGGGATCCCGGCAAATTCTGACCCACAAATGTTGTTCTTACCCTCTGCCGTTTTGTGTGGTATTTGCAGGACTTTTGCAGGGCGCCAAGAGGATCCCGGCAAATTTTGACCCACACATGTTGTTCCTACCTTTCCCGTTTTGTGTGGTATTTGCAGGACTTTTGCAGGGCGCCAAGGGATCCCGGCAAATTTTGATTCACAAATGTTGTTCCTACCCTCTGCCGTTTTGTGTGGTATTTGCAGGACTTTTGCAGGGCGCCAAGGGATCCCGGCAAATTTTGACCCACAAATGTTGTTCCTACCCTCTGCCGTTTTGTGCGGTGTTTGCAGGACTTTTGCAAGGCGCGGCTCGATTTGGCCAAATTTTGCCGGGCAGTCTGCGGGCAAAATTTGGCCAAATCCGGCTGCTCGTCGTACGCGATGAGAAATGCGCGGCTCGATTTGGCCAAATTTTGCCGGGCAGCCTCCGGGCAAAATTTGGCCCAATCGAGCCGCGCCTTTCTTATCGCATAAGAAGAGCAGCCCGCTTTGGCCAAATTTTGCCCGGAGGCTGCCCGGCAAAAGTTGGCCAAAATCGAGCCGCGATAGTTTAAATAATTTCGGGCCTTCAGAAAGGCGCGGCTCGATTTGGCCAAATTTTGCCGGGCAGTCTGCGGGCAAAATTTGGCCAAATCGGGCTGCTCGTTGTACGCGATGAGAAATGCGCGGCTCGATTTGGCCAAATTTTGCCGGGCAGCTCTTCTTATGCGATAAGAAAGGCACGGCTCGATTTGGCCAAATTTTGCCAGGAGGCTGCCCGGCAAAATTTGGCCAAATCGAGCCATGCATTTCTCATCGCGCACGACGAGCAGCCCGATTTGGCCAAATTGGCTGCCCGCAGACTGCCCGGCAAAATTTGGCCAAATCGAGCCGCGCCTTTCTGAAGGCCCGAAATTATCCCTCGATCCAGGGGGTGCGGGGGGCGGAGCCCCCCGCGAACGGTGGTGAATATTTGAGTTTTTCAGACTGAAGATGATGGGAGATGATGGAGATGAAGAAGATGATGGGAGATGAAGAAGATGATGAAGATGATGGAGATGATGAAGATGATTAAGATGATGCTCGGAGATGAGGGGTGATGAGACATGATGAGAGAGGATGAGGAATAGTGCGGGATGCTGGAGATGACGGGAGATGATGAAGATGATGGTAGATGATGGAGATGATGGTAATTTATTTATTTCCAAAGGGGGGGTGGGGGTTGGGGGCTGGGGAATCCCCCCCATTTGGAAATAAAATCAATTAATTGAATTAATATTAATTGAATTAATTGAATTAATTGAACTAATTGAATTAATTGAATTAATTGAATTAATTGAAATAATTTAATTAATTCAATTAATTCAATTAATTTCAGCCCCCCTCAGCTCCCCTTTGAAAATAGATGAATTAATTGAATGTATTCAATTATTTCAATTAATTCAATTAATTAATTTATTTCCAAAGGGGGGGTGGGGGTTGGGGGCTGGGGAATCCCCCTCATTTGGAAATAAACGAATATTTGAATTAATTGAAATAATTGAATTAATTCAATTAATTCAATTAATTTCAGCGCCCCTCAGCTCCCCTTTGAAAATAGATGAATTATTTGAATTAATTCAACTATTTCAATTAATTCAATTACTTCAATTAATTCTTTTATTTCCAAAGCGGGGTGGGGGCTGGGGGCTGGGGAATCCCCCCCATTTGGAAATAAATGAATTAATTGAATTAATTGAAATAATTCAATTAATTCAATTAATTTCAGCCCCCCTCAGCTCCCCTTTGAAAATAGATGAATTAATTGAATTAATTTGAATTAATTGAAATAATTCAATTAATTCAATTAATTTCAGCCCCCCTTTGTAAATAAATGAATTAATTGAATTCAATGAATTAAATTCTATCTGTGCAACCCTACAGGACCTAAAATAGGGTCTATTTGGAAGATGGCTCTTGTGAATAAGTATACGTTTTGGGGCTTGTTTTCCTCTTGTAAATACGAGTCCCAGCTTCCAAATAGACCCTATTTAAGCTGCACACGGGGCGGGGGGGCCAACAACAGCGGAGTGTGAACAACATGGCAGTGTGTAACACGTAGTTGACAAGCTGCGCTTGAAGTGTCGCTTCCATGTCCAGAATGTCTCTAATTGATTTAAATAATTCCGGGGGCAGGGGCCCGGACCCCCCCCTTCAGGATTTAAATGATTTAAATTAGGTAAATTATTTAGATTATGTATATTTTCTAAATTATTTAAGTTATTTAATTCGGGTGGTCCAGGCCCCCTGCCCCCCGGAATTAAGTAATTTACATAATTAAAATATTTGGGGATTCCGGGTGGCAGGGGGCCCGGAGCCCCCGCCCCTTCAGCATTTAAATTATTCAAATTATTCAAATTATTCAAATTATTCAAATTATTTAAATTATTTAAATTATTTAGATTATTTAAACTATTTAGTTCCCAGCCCGAATTAATTAATTTACATAATTTAAATATTTGGGGTGGTTCTAAATACTTGGGGGGGGGTCCAATGTTTAAATTATTTAGTTCGGGCCGGGAACTAAATAATTTGCATAACTTAAATAATTTAAGTAATGTAAATTATGTAAATCCTGAAGAGGGGGGGGGGGTCCGGGCCCCCTGCCCCCCGGAAGTAAATAATTTACATAATTTATATTTTGGGGGTCCAATATTGAAATTATTTAAATTATGTAATTCCGGGGGGCAGGGAGGCCTGACCTCTTTTTTCAGATTTAAATCATTTAAATGACTTAATTTGTAAATTATTTACATTTGTAAGTTATTTAAATTATGTAAATCCCTGCCCGAAAAAAAGGATGAAAAAAATTCAATATTGGACCCCCCAAACATAAATATTTAACTTACTCAAATTATTTAATTCGGGCCGGGAAGTAAATATTTTAAATAACGTAAATAATTTAAATAATCTAAATCCTGAAGGGGGGGGGGGGGGGGCCGGGGGGGGGGGGGGGGGGTCCGGGCCTGCCCCCCCCGGAATTAAGTAATTTACATAATTAAAATATTTGGGGATTCCGGGTGGCAGGGGGCCCGGAGCCCCCGCCCCTTCAGCATTTAAACTATTCAAATTATTCAAATTATTCAAATTATTCAAATTATTTAAATTATTTAAATTATTTAGATTATTTAAACTATTTAGTTCCCAGCCCGAATTAATTAATTTACATAATTTAAATATTTGGGGGGGTTCTAAATACTTGGGGGGGGGTCCAATGTTTAAATTGTTTAGTTCGGGCCGGGAATTAAATAATTTACATAACTTAAATACTTTAAGTAATTTAAATTATTTAAATCCTGAAGAGGGGGGGGTCCGGGTGCGGAGCTGCAGGTTGTATTCAGGAATTGTGTGGAGGTATAAAGAAAAGGGGTCATTGTACCCGGTGATCTTTGGCTCAAGATGGCCTGGATCCGTCCGCTAGCAGTTGAAAAGTTTGGGTGCCCGTGGGTTGGGTTCTTGTTGGTTTGGTTGGTTGGTCCAGGAGTAAATTCAGGGCTTCGGTTGGGGTTGACTGTTTTTGTTCCTTGTCCCCCTTCGGTTGCTCCCCGTAGGTTATGAGCCCAAATTAGGCTTCCTGCGGAGTAGGTAAAATTTTACGCTTGTTTAGCGCAATGGACATGTTGCGGCGTCGGTCGGAACCTGGACTGTCATCCGCGGCCAATGAAGCCGAAGAAAATCGTGGTGATGGGGGTGAAGAACGACAGCAAGTGGTACAAGCGCTGACAGATGGTAGGGAAGTTGCAATGATACAACAAACGTCTCAGGTGGAAAATGAAGTGGTTCCGTTTCCAGCAGCGAATCCTTTCTGGAGCGAGCGGGCTCATGAAGAGATGAGACTGAGGCAATCAAGGCCGGCAAGTCTTCCTGCGAGCGGAGGGGATAGAAGTGGTGAAAATACGAGGAGGCCACCGTCGCTGCCAGATCTTCGGGATCGAGAACCTGCACCAGCTGAGAGGCCATCGTCAGGCTTAATGGGCCAGATGGAACGAGGTAACATTGGTGAGACACAAGCAGAGGAAGAGCTTTTTCCTGATCTGACTGGTGAAGAGCAAGGTGAAGATATGGCAGTGGTAAAGCGTGCACTTAAAGAGTTGCTGGTGCATACAAAGGAGCTGGGAAACAGGTTGCATAGAGTGGAGGAGAAAAGTTATACCTCTGCTGCATCTGGGTCAGCTTCGCGAGCACGGAGCACTGGAGTGGTGGACGCAAATGCTGCATATCCCTTGGGAATGACTCCAGAGAAACAGTATCCGCCAGGACAAGTTTTCTACACTGATGGTTTGGGTGGTTTTTGGACTGTGTTGCCTGATGGGACATGGCTGCCGATTGAGGGCTACGACCTGCCAAAGGGTTGTGATCTTCAACCCTTGCCTGAGTCCAGGAAGGGGGATGGTCAGGTAGAGGATGAAAGAGAAGTGCCAATGATGCATTTATCTGAAGGGAAGAAACCCTCCAGGTTGCCTCCGCTGAATTACCCCCTGGGAGGTTCTGCAAGTGGTGTATATGCAGGTGGCCCACCCGGTTTGACACATGCGCCGATAACTTCCTTGCCGGCAGGTGTTGATGGTTCTGCCGCACCTATAGTGAATCAGCCCGGTTTTGTTTCCGCTCGAGAAACCGTGACGCAAGAGAATACTGCAGGATCGGGTGGATATACAATGGTGGATAATGTTCCGTGTCGGTGGAAAATGACAGCTGGAAAGTTGGCATAAGAAAACGTTCCACTCACAGCTCTTACGCCTGGTATGGGACATGGACTGCCGCAAAGGCCTGGTGGTAGTGTCAGTTTACCTCCTGGAGCAGTGGTGCCACGAGGTATGACGATAATTGGTGATAGTTCTGGAACCGAACGTCCGGAGGCTCTTGGGAAGCATGTGATGAGCCTTCCTACTTTGGCAGACTATACACCAAGCAATCCGACGGCACTAGGAGATTGGATCGCAATGATCGAACCAATGTTGTCTTCGCTGACAGATACAGGAAGAGTGTGGTGGCAATGCGTCTATTCAAAGGCGTATCAAGCGTATGCCAAATGGTTGAGTGTTTCTCCGCTGGAAAGGTTGGGCATCAAGGCTGAGCTGGAAGGGCTCAAGGTGGTTCAAACTGCGCACGTTTTGTTGGAGCAGAGGGCAGTGTCTTTGCTGTTGCAGGCGATTCCGGAGAGATTGAAGACTGAGATCGTTTCCACTCGAATGTTGGGATCGGTGATGATATTTTACAAATTGCTGACGGTTTACCAACCAGGTGGAGCAAACGAGCGCAGCACAATGTTGAACTTCTTGGTGCAACCATCTTCGGCAACCTCGATCTCAGAGGCCATTAAGGGAGTGCGTCAATGGGCGCAACGGCGTTCCCGATTAAGGGAGTTGCGAGCGGCTGAGCCGGACGCTACCTTGCTTATCAAGGGATTGGATGCTTTATCATCTGCGTTGCTGGCAAAACACCCTACGGTTCATTTCAGAGTGGCATCCTTTCGGGAAAAATTGGGGGTGGACTACTCGCCGACCTCTGAAACTGCGACACAACTAGCTGAAATGTTACAGGCAGAGTTTGAACTGCTATTGCATGGCGCTGGTGATCAAGAGGTGAAGCAGGACTCGGACGCCAAGAAAAGGGCAAGGTTAAACAAGGCCCAAAAGGGAACTGGTGACGAGACAGAGGAGGGTGATAAAGGCAAAGGGAAAGGAAAAAGGTACAGCAGTGATGGTGAACGTCCATTCTGTTGGATATATGGAAAGACAGAAGCAGGCTGCAAGTTCGGGTCACGCTGCAAGTTTCGCCATGACAAGGACTCCCTGGAGCGTGGAAGATGTTTCGAATGTGGGGCCGTTGGCCATTTACAGCCGCAGTGTCCATACAAAGATGGTGCGAGTCCCAATGTGGACTCAAATTCCGAAAGGAATAAATTTAAAGGAAATTCTCCCAAAGGGGGAAAGGGCGGCAAAGGTGCGAAATGGGGGAATGCCAAAAAGGCAGAAGTAGCTGAAGGGGGAGATGAGACGGCTAATGCGGGATTGGAGAAAGGTTCTGCAAGTCCCTCATCGCCATCAACACCCAATCAGGTCCTTGCTGAAGCGTTAGAGGTGCTGAAATCTATGAAGCTGTCATCGACGCAGTCAGCATCGAGCGGGGGTCCCAGTATTCGGATGTTATGTTGTTCTGGGGTTTTTCAGCAGGAAAAGAGAGTGGCGTTGGTGGACACAGCTGCTACGCATCTTGTGCGGACGCTTTTTCCATGGGAATGTTTACCCGACACTACTGTTACGGTGCAAAGCGCGCTTGGTGGTGTGATAATGAGGATTACAGAGAAAGGGACGTTGATTAGGGAAGACAATGGGCCTCTGATTATCCCTCTCTGGTTGATCTTGGAGTTTGGGGCGAACCTCACGGTGATCAATGGGATGTGTCACGTGAGTGCAAAATCTTCGCTGGACCAGCTCTTGTGGTTTGAACATGGCTGTTTGGTTATGGATTACAAAACAGCTGAAAAGATGGTTTTGCATGCTGAAAGACAGTGTGCGTCTTGGTCCCATTCTCAATGGAGGAATGGAAGTGGAAGGGCGGACTGTGGAGTCGGTTCGTCTGATGCCACGTTGTTGCCGAAGCAGGGAGAAGGCCGAGGAGTATGCGTCCTACGTGTGGCCAGGGTTTCTGACACCAATGAGTGTTCGGGAATGGGCATGTTGGACTCGGGAGCATCACATCCTTTCAGATCACTTCGTCCTGGTGAACAGCTTCCGCAGCAAAAGGTGTTGGTGTCTTTAGCTGTTGGATCTCGGGAGATGTGTATTACCCCAGGTGGGACCCTGGTAACTCCTGAAATGGTAGATCCACTAGTGCCAATTGGCAAAGCGAGCGCTTTGGTTGGTCTCAGAGTACAGTGGCGTGGTGGCAAGTGCACAGCCTCACATCCTGTTCTGGGGGAACTTCGCGTTCGAGATCTGAATGGGTGCCCTTGTTTAGAAAAGGAGGTGGCGCTTCAGATCATTGATGAAATGGATTGGTGCTCACCAAAGCAAGCAAAGCAAGCATTAAAGGTGGCACGTATGGTTCAAGGGTGTCCGAATACGGACAGTAAAAGCGTCGTTGCAAAGCGCAGCGCGGACAGCGTCAGCGAACGAGGAGGAGTTCGTCCAGGCTTGTTGGCGATTTCTTCGGTGGTATGGGGATATACCAGAAAATATGCTGATGGAGCTGTTGCCACGTGGGGATATTGCGGCGTTGCCTTTCAACCGTCATAAAAGGCGACGGCTGGCACGAGCAAAAGGGGTGGTGGTACACCTATTTTCGGGAAAACAAAAATGGCATTTTCCCAGTCGGGATGTGGAGGTACTGGAGCTGGATTTGAAGAAAGGCGGTGACCTACACAATTCGAGCGTCTGGAAGTATCTTCTGCATCTGGCGGCTGAAGGAAAGGTGGTTGCTGTGGTTGGAGGACCTCCATGCAGGACAGTGTCAAGGTTGAGGTGAAGACGGTGGTCCACCTGTATTACGCCGGCGCTGTGGGCCTGAACGGTTGGGATTAAAGAGTCTTCCTTGGCCACATCAAGAATTAGCTCAAAAGGATGGTGTTTTACTTCTGAAGATGCTTTTCCTATATGACGTGGCAGTGCATTCGAGGTGTGGAACTGCTGGTGTCATCAATGGGGGCTCTGTCTTCTTTGGCATGGAAAGTCCTGGGGACCCTGAGCTCATAGGGAAAGATTTCTCTCAGAACTACAAAACGGTCTTCAGTGCTGAGGATCTGGTGGATGGTTCTCAGAAAGGGTTCTCAAGTCCTACCTTCTGGAGTTGGCCAGAGGTAAAATGTTTTTGCGAGCGTTATGGAATGTACGCTGCACATTTTGATCATGGTGCATTGGGACATGCTCTGGTGAAGCCTACGACTTTCCTGGTGTCTGATATAGAACTATTGGAACAGGTTCGCGTGGTTGTTCCGTGGTCAGCAACATCCGCTTCTACCCTGGAAGAGCGTATTGGACAATCCTCCATATGGGCGCGATGGGCGTTTGGATTGGTAAAAAGAATACGTCACAGGTTGGCACAATGGTTGCAGGAGAGCGATGCTGAACGGGAAACTATATTGTCAAAAAAGGAAGAACGAGAAGGAACGTTACGGAGGTTAACGGCTGAAGAGCGAGCTTTCCGTGATCATTGCCTAAGGGGGCATATTCCTTTCAGACGTGATTGTCAAATTTGTGTGTCTGCCGCTGGAAAAGAGCGTCGCCATTTAAGGCGGAAGCATGGGGATGCTTACACTTTGTCGTTGGACTTGGCGGGTCCGTACAAGTGTTCCAAGGATGCTCACCAGCAGAAGCCACGACACGTTGTTATTGGTGTTTATCAATTTCCAATGTTGGATCCCAATGTGGGTCGCCCTCCAGAAAAGGAGGAAGATGCGGACGAGGTGGAAAATCAGGTGGGAGATGAAGGTGCTGGTGTCGGAGAATGGCTGGGTGATGCAGCCGCTAACTTCGAGGAAGAGGACCCTGAACCAGTGGAACCTACGCCAGTTCTGGAGGCAGAGGTGTTAAAAATTCAAGCTTCTGAAAAATCCTGGAAGGAACTGAAGGACCACTTGACCCAGCCTGTTCGTATGATCAACTTCGTTATGGTGGAGCCGATTGTGGACAAACAACAGACAACTGTTTTATCGGCTGTTCAAAGGATGATGGTGCGCCTGCAAAGACATGGGTATCCGGTGTTAAGAATCAATTCAGATCGAGCGGGGGAGTTTGTCAATGCACGCTTCCGGTCCTTTTGTGAAACTCGTCTGATATATAGGACCACTGGTGATCCTGGAGTCCCACAAACGAATGGGCGCGCTGAAGCATGTGTGGGTTTATTCAAACGTGGTGTAAGGTCGCTCTTAAAGGAGGCGCGACTCGGGCCGGCGTACTGGGCACTGGCTGCTCGCCATTGGTCAATGTTACGGTGTAATTAGAAAAAAACAATCTTGCTCTTCACAGATAGGTGCCCTTCTTCCTCTTCAGGAAACCGCCTTTCCCTTATTTTGCTTTTTGAAGCGAATAAGAAAACAGCAGATAAGAAGAAAGGACAGGGAATGACTAGGTAAAGAGAGGAGCTCTTCAATTTTCCTCCCTATCTCTTATGTTACTTTTCCTTCTTGGGGGGTGTCCTGTTTTCTCCCTTGAAGATGCAGAAAACTATCAAAAAGGACACTCGTTCCATTGCCCATTTACGCTTCAATTCCCTTCCTTATCTCCTATGCTCTTCTCCTTATTCATTGCAACAGGAGAAGACAGGAAAAGGGCCTCCTCTTGTTCTTCCTTTCTTGTGTTTTTGTCATATAAAGGGGAACAGGAGAAGAGAAGGGAAAGAGAAGGAGAGAGGAGCGATAAAAGTAACACAATTTTAATGTGAAGAGCCAAGAAAAGAATAGAAGAGAGATGAATAAAGGAGTGGGAGAGACAAAACAAGGCGCAAGGAAGATGGCACTCTTCTTAATCTATCCTCTCTCCCTTATCTCTGCAAGGAATAGAACAGACAGGAAGGAAGCAAGGAGTCGGAGTGACAAAACTTGTCGCAAAGCTTTATATATCTCCCTCGTCTCTCCCTAATTAGAAAAACCAATCTTGCTCTTCACAGATAGGTGCCCTTCCTCCTCTTCAGGAAATCGCCTTTCCCTTATTTTGCTTTTTGAAGCGACTAAAAAGCAACAAATAAGAAGAGAGGACAGGGAATCACTAAGTAAAGAGAGGAGCTCTTCAATGTCCCTCCCTATCTCTTATGTTACTTTTCCTTCTGGGAAAGCTCCTTTTTTCTCCCTTGAAGATGCAGAAACCGATCAAAAGGACACCCGTTCCATCGCCCATATATAGGGAGAGAGAAAGGTTTGCTGCACCACTCAAAACATCTCAAGTGACCTGGGCACCTCTGCGCCTATCGGAGTACATTACAAGTACAAGTACAAGTACAAGTACAAGCTTTCGTTTTTGAGGTAGAGGGCACGAAAGGTGGAGGAGGGCTGGGGGGGTGGGGTAAAAGAATTATATAAAACTACTTATAAAGTTTATGAAGTGGGCTCTTTTTTATCCTTTGGCTAATTTTGGGCAACATTTGCCCTTTTGGCCCAATTTGGCCCCAAAAAACGGCCTCAAAGGGCCCAACAATGGGAAACGTGCGGCTCGATTTGGCCAAATTTTGCCGGGCAGTCTGCGGGCATAGTTTGGCCAAATCGGGCTGCTCGTCGTACGCGATGGGAAATGCGCGGCTCGATTTGGCCAAATTTTGCCGGGCAGCCTCCGGGCAAAATTTGGCCACGATGAGAAAGGTGCGGCTCGATTTGGCCCAGTTTTGCCGGGCAACTTTCGGGCAAAATTTGGCCAAATCAGGCTGCTCTTCATACGCGATGAGAAAGGCGCGGCTCGATTTGGCCAAATTTTGCCGGGCAGCTTTCGGGCAAAATTTTGCCAAATCGGGCTGCTCTTCGTAGGCGATGAGAAATGCGCGGCTCGATTTGGCCAAATTTTGCCGGGCAGCCTTCGGGCAAAATTTTGCCAAATCGGGCTGCTCTTCGTATGGGATGAGAAATGCGCGGCTCGATTTGGCCAAATTTTGCCCGGAGGCTGCCCGGCAAAATTTGGCCAAATCGAGCCGTGCATTTCTCATCGCGTACGACGAGCAGCCCGATTTGGCCAAATTGGCTGCCCGGAGGCTGCCCGGCATCTCATCGCGTACGACGATCAGCCCGATTTGGCCAAATCTTGCCAAAATTTGGCCAAATCGAGCCGCGCCTTTCTGGAGGCCCGATTAAATAATTTACATAATTTAAATTTAATGGCTACCGCCAGTGCCGCCGACCCCCAACTCTAAACCCTAAACCCCAAACCCCAAACCCGAAACCCGAAACCCTAAACCCGAAACCGGAAATCAAACCCTAAACCGTAAACCGTAAACCCGAAACCCTCAACATGGGGGGGGTTGCGGCAGTTCAGGGTTTTTTTGATATTCAGGGCACTGGTCGTCATTGCCTCGCTGTAAATGCTGGGTCCGTGGGCTCGGGGCCCCGCTAGCATTCGCAGCGAGGCAACGTCCGCCAGTGAAGATTTTTCAGTGTCAGGGTGGAGGTTACGTATGCATATCTACTATGTATATGTGCTACATTGTACATGTATGGAGACTATTGAACGCATGTGTATGGTCTTCGAAACCTCAACCCTGAATAAACACTCAACCTTAAACTGTCAACCTTGAACCCTAAACCCTAAACCCTAAACCTTCAACCCTAAACTCTAAAACCCCTCAACTAAAGCCTGCATGGTAGTTGATCACAATACCTGTGCTTTAAATAACACTGGGTACTTTAAACCCCAAACCCTAAACTCTTTAAACCCTAAACCCTTTAAATCAACCTCCACACGTCCTGCCTCCGACTCGAGCATCCTCACCAGCGCCGGCATCGCACCTGCCGCCTGGATTTTAGGGGCTTAGGGCCTTTGGGGGGGTTTAGTGGGGTTTGCGGGTGTTTGGGGGGGGGGATTTACCCTAAACCCTAAACCCTAAACCCTAAACCAAAACAATGGTGCAGCTCAGGGGTCTCAAGGCCGGAAGAGCAAAACCCCTAAAGACCTGAGCTGCGGCGTTGGGGGTTGCAGGTTTAGGATTTAGGGTTGCGGGGTTTAGGCTTCAGGGTTTAGGGCTTCAGGGTTTGCGGGTTTAAGGGTTTAAGGCTTTAAGGGTTTAAGGGTTGAAGGGTTCAGGGCTTAGGGATTGTGGGGTTTAAGCGTTTAGGTTTTAGGGTTTCGGGGTTTAAGGTTCAGGGGTTTAGGCTTTCGGGGCTTAGGCTTTGTAGGGTTTTAGGGGTTAGGGTTAGGGGTTTGGGCAGGCCCTAAGCCCAAGGCTCCAATGTGAGCAAGACCTTCAACGTAAGCCCGAAACCCTAGAGCCTAAACCCTAAACCTTGAACCCTAAACCCCAAACCCCAAATCCTAGATCCCCAACCCTAAAGCCAACCCTTTACTCGTTACACCCTCAACTCGAGTGGCGGACTGCGGCTTCGAGGCTCGGGTTGGGGATGCTTTAAGGTTTGGGTTCAGGGTTTAGGGTTCAGGGCCGGCAAGTTGGGAGGGGGGGGGGGGGGGGGGGGGGCGGAAGGGTAGTGGGAGGGGCAGGGAAGAGGTTGGTGGTGGGCGTGGGAGGGGGGGGTAGTGGGAGGGGATGGAGTGGAATGGTTGGGGGGGCAGGGGAAGGGGTTGGTGCAGAAAGCAAGGCCAAGTCAAAAAAGGTAGAGGGGAAGAGGTTGCGGTGAGGGCAGAGGGCAGGGGAGGAGGATGGAGTGGAATGGTTGGGAAGGGGTAGGGGGGGTGGGGTGGGTGCGAGGGGGTGGGGTGGGGTGGGGGTGGAGGGTGGGTGGGGATGGGAGGGGCGGGTGGGAGGGGCCCTTTAAAGTCAGTCATCTGATCCAGTCTAGACAGGGGAGGAGGATGTTTTCACGCTGAGCCTCCAACTCAGCGATTAGCGTCAATGCCCTATCATGCTCAATCACAGGGCAACCGTTCTGAACCCTCAACGTGGTGAGCTCACCCTCAGGGGAACGCAAGAAACACTCATCAGCTGTCCAACTCAACATGTACCCCAGCCGCGCGACAAGCTGTCCTAGGGGCACAATTGCAGTCGGCAGCTCATCCCTCCCGGGAGGCGTGAGTATCACCCCATGCTTGGTGATGCGCATGTGTGATGTGTGGCCCCCCGCTAAACCAACCTGCACCTTGTTTGCCTTGACCCACTCCTCCTGCGACGATGCTGGCCGTAAAGGGTGCGTGGCCCCTGAGTCTAGAAGGGCATGTCCAATGAAAGGTGGCTCGGACTCCACGGCTTGGGCACCGGGCAACCCCTCGATCTCGGCTCGAGAAGGGGGGTTTGCTTGTGGGTCATTTAGAAGGCAACTAGCTGGCATGCTTGAGCAAATGGTGAGCTTCTTGAGGGATGGATTTGAAGGCTGCTGCACACCATCTCCGTCAGGAGTGGGGGCCGCTGGGGCAGGCACTGTGGATACTGGACCCTGCGACGGCTGTTGCCCATGAGTGGCATGCGCAGCTTCAAGCTGCCTCAAGGCGTGGGACGCGTGCTGAAGGAAGGAATCCATGGACAGAACAGGCGTGGCCTGGACAACGGGTGGCGCGGAGGATGACGTGGAGGTGGAGGCTGCCTGGACTGACGGCTTCTGTTCTGGTGCCGTTGGCTCGGCCTTTCCAGCCTTGCAATCTTTGACGCGATGGTCCTCAGAGCCACAATTTAGGCACTTCTTAAACCTTTCAGCCGCTGGCAGGTCGCTCATGGAGTGAGGAGCCTTGCATTTCGCACCGAACTTGCACCCCTTAGGCGTAAGAAAGTACTTGCACGGCTTACCCTTCCCCCCACCCTTAGCTTCACCCCCTTTTCCCCCCGACTTGCCCCCCGAAGCGTCAATGGCCTTCAGAGCGGCATTGTTGCCTGACCCACCCTTTTTGGCAATCTGTGCTCCAGCCATGGTTTCAAACTCGGCTAACAAGTGCTTGTAATACTCCTGAACCGCATCTTCCGAAGGGTGAGTCTCGATGTGCAGCATGCTGCGAACCATCTGAGTTCGGAAAATGGGGTCCGGGTTTTGGCTTAGGATATGGTTGGTCATTTCGGTGAGGGCACCGGCAAGAACTGTAGGATCTGGGGCTACCATACCGCAGTCAATGCAGCGCTTGTGCCACCTACCCCATGCCCTCAGCGCGGACACACCTGACACCACATCCTGAACAACATTGGGATTTTGCAGGTGATTCAACACCAATGCCTTTTCCGTGGAACCTCCAGGCTGATACAACGTGTAAAGCCGAAACATGATTTGAGTGGCTACTTGAGTGGTCCTGCGAGCTACCATTTCCGCTTTTACCCCTGGGTCCAGGGCTGCTAAAATCATGGCGCACGCACGCGCGTTGACCCTTGACCACTTCCCCTCGACCAGCTCGGGGCGTTCATCAACTTCCACCCTGATGCGATCGAGTGGGGTAGCCTTGACCCATCGTTCATACGCGTCGCGGCTCACCTGAAGGACTGCGTTCCACCAATCATGCGAGGAATCGGACAAATCACCCATCAACCCTGCAAGTAACTCCAACCAATCCTGAAAATCCAACGAACCACTCATCGGATCAGGAGCTTTCAGCATGGGAAGTGCAGTAGTGCCTGGCTTGACGGCTTCAGGGGCGTTGCTAACAACACTCTTATCCCGCATGCCCTGCGCCTGCATGGTTTGAAGCTGCTGCATTCCTGCAAACAAGGCATCCATCATAGGATTGCCCGAGGAGGGTGCTGCACTTGCTGCAGATGCTCCTCCTGGAGCTACTGGCTTGGGCACCTGATACCTGTGCAAGCGGCACCTGTGTACCTGCGCCTGAAACCTGTGGCACCTGTGCATCGGCAGCGGGTCCAACCCCTCCGGGTGGAGATGCGGGCACCTGTGTACCTTGCACCTGTGGCACCTGTGGATCTGGCCCAGACCCAGCTTTTCGGCCTGAGCCAGAAGAGGCCAAGTTCGCCTGTGCTGCATCATTGGACTGCCCAACCCCTCCGGGTGGGGTTGCACTGCTGGGCAACCTATGGGAACCCTGCAACCCTGACCAGAAGTTGGACCAAAACCCTGACGCGGCTGCTGCTGCAGCTTGAGCGGGTGCTCTCAAAGCACCAACCGCCGGCGCTGCAACATCCTGCGCCTGATGCGCACATGAAGTGTGGACCTGAGCATCTTGCGGCGATGGCACCTGGAGGGGTATGGGGACCTGCATTTGTGATCAGGAGAGAGGAGATGGAGTGGAATGGTTGGGAAGGGGAAGGCTAAGTCAAAAAAGGTGGGGTGGGGGGGGTGGGGGGCGGAGCAAGCGGAGCGGGCGGGCATGCACTGAGTCAGTCATCTGATCCAGTCTAGAGAGGGGAGGAGGATGGAGTGGAATGGTTGGGAAGGGGAAGGGTAGTGGGAGGGTTTGGTGGTGGGAGTGGGGGTGTAGTGGGAGGGGATGGAGTGGAATGGTTGGGGGGCAGGGGACAGTAGTGGGAGGGTGGGGGTTTGGGGGTGGGGGGGGTGGGTGGGAAGGGGTGCGAGGGCTCCCCACCCTCCCACCCCCACCCCCCCCCACCCCCCCTTGCCTTCTGCAACCTCCCACCACCAACCCTTCCCCTTGGGGGTGGGGGGTGGGGGGGTGGGGG